>PVIA01000793.1:203442-358019 GCA_004024845.1 Tonatia bakeri
GGGGGGGGGGGGGGGGGGGGGGGGTGATCTGCCAGAGGGACATCACCTGTTTCACCAGAAACAGGACAGGTGAGTTCTGGGTGGTCAAAAACATATCTGCTGTTGTTCACTATCCCCCGAGAGAAAACTGACTGAAATTGGAGTGGAAAGGCCCCCTCCTTCATAAAGTTCCTCCTCTTCCACTTCCGGCCCGGGGCAGAGATGCAGCCATGAAGTGCTTAGTGAGGGCAGCATGGGTGGGTGGGAGGGAGGGAGGAGTTCACTTACCCAAGGGCCATGCAATTGGCATGTCATGATGGGGATTTGAGAACTGAGGGGTGGACAGTGTGCTCTGTGGGTTGGGAGGGATGGATTCAAGGCTCGGGCCTCTGTGCCCAGCAAGGAAGGCAGTTCTGGGAGGGGCAGTGACAGTGTGGGGCCGGGGTGGGAGCAGTGTCTGGAGAGGGACACTGCAGAGGAAGTGGAGATGGCCCACTTTTTACAGGGTTGCCAGGGAATATCCCGGGCTGGTGCCATTGGCCGTGGGTTACTCAGAGGACTGAACTACATTTTAGTGTGTTCTCTTGTTAGTAACACGGCCTCCGGAAAGCACGGCGCCTCCCGGAGTCTTGGTTTCGCTGTCTGTAAAATGGAAGAGCCTTCTTCTGCCTCGCAGGCCGTCGTGACGGCTGAGCATGACAGTGGACTCCCTGGTGCTCCGTGAGCGAAGGGCTCTGGCACAGTTTTGGGTGTTATCACATGGGCTCTCCCTCAGTCACCGCTTGAGTTTCCATTTCATATTTTGCGGTGTGTTTTGTTTAATTTCCTCTGGGTCTTCAGACTTGGCTATGATCACGAGAGCTGTGATATGTGGCTTTGTGCTATTTCTTTTACATCTGTGGCCTTTCTTACTGTTCTGTCACTTTCAGAAAATGAAATGAAAACAAAGCAATCCTCTCCACCTGGGTTTTGGCACCTCTCCAAGGCTCCTATCTGATTTGGAGGAAATGAATGTTCTGAGTCCTGCACTCAGATTTCCCTGGGGCTCCTGGGCCGTGCGTGTTAAGTGGGGCTTGCAGACCTGGAGACTTTAAGCGGGGCTCGAGTGGGGCCTGGTGAAGAGCTGGGGGGCAGTTGGGGGGAGCACGTGTCTGCAGTCTCTCCCACCTCCCTTTCTGTGTCCTCGCTGACCTCCTAGAGTGTTCCTGTCCTCATAACTCATCCCCCTGCCCCCCAGTGTCATCACCCTTGGGAGCCTGGGCTCACTCATGCACCTTAAGGAGCTTCCCCAAGGACTGACGGAGCGGCGTGTCCCGGCTGCGCAGGGATGTTCTCCTGAGGTGAGTTCTGCAGACCGTGGTTCTGTGATGTGCTCCATGTACAGTGGTTCACGGTCAAGTTTGGCAGACTCTGCTTAGGATGGTCTCTTCTGCATATTTTGTAAATTCTTCATTTTATTAAGGGTTCTGAGAAATCTGTTTTTTATCCAAGGGTCCATGATTTCTTCCAAAAAAAGTTTTTTTTTTCTTGCCCTGTACTTGTTTCCTTTTCCCTCTGGGATTCTTACTGCGCATATCTTGTCTCACAGGTCCTCGGGGCGGGGGGTGGGGGCAGTCCTTGATGTTCTGCAGGGTCCTGTTCACTTGTTTTCTCTCTGTCCTCCGACTGGGGGGTTTCTGCTGGTCTAGTTTCAAGTCCCTCGACTCTTTCTTTGGTAATGTTTGATTTGCCGTTAAGCCCGCACAGGTATTTTTTTCAGTTTTCAAGTTTGGAATTTCTGCTTGGTTCTTTGGTAGAGGTTTTCTTTGCTGAGGTTCTCCAAGTATTCACTCATTTAGACCCTGTTTGGCCCAGTGAGCCTCGAAGCTGCCTCAGAGTTCGGCCTGCCACACAGCACACCGCACTGGGTCGGGCCCGGGGTTCCGTCGACTGTTCCTCGACCACAGGCTGTTTCCTGTCGTGAGTTTTTTGCGGAACAAAGTGGGTAAAGGACACTGTGGAAGTGGCTCAAGTAACAGCTGGTTCCTTTGAATTCGTGTTGGCTTGGCTTTGTGCTTTGTCACAGCCGAGCCCTGCAGAACCTCAGCCGTTTCCCAAGGCCTGTGGTTTGGGGGACCCGCCCTCTACACTCTGCCGACTGGTGGGTCTCATCGTAACTTAACTTTGGGGTCTGTCAGGGTGTGCCCAGGAGAGGCCGCACTGCAGGGTGTGGTCTTGAACCCTGAATCGGGCCCTTCTGTGAGCTCAGCCTGGCACGGGGTGTTCACAAGGCTAGTGGGGCCTCGCCCCTCTCTCAGGGGCCGGACTTTGTGCCCCCTGGGCCCTGCTCAGGTTCTGGCATCTCCGTGCTGCCCTCTGGGGGTCCTGCTGGTGTCATTACCAGCGATTTTCAACCGGGGCGCCGCAAGAATTTTTAAAACATACAGTACCCACTGACCGTTTAGTCAGGGGCACTGACCTCTTTTCCCTTAGACCACAAGTGGCACACACAAGACCCGTGGGCCGAATCCGGCCCTCCACCTTGTTTTATCTAGCCCGGAACCTTGTTTCTACCCGGTGGCAGTGCCGAGCTCCTTGACCCTAGTTAAGGAGGAGTCACATGTATACAGTCCTAGTTACATTTGGCCCCTTGAAGGCCACCACAAGGCTCATGTGGCCCCTGGAGAAAATGAGTTTGACTCCCCTGCTTAGATGGTCAAATAAAAAAATGACAACAGCCAGCACAACAATAGCTGTCTGGTGTGCACGAATCATAATCACACCTGTGATTCGGGGTGCTGCAGAACGTTCTTATTAGCGATTGGTTTCCATGTGCTGTGAGATGGAAAGGCTGGAGACCCCTGGCCTGTACAGCTCGCCCCCCTCGCCCCCACTGGCCACCGCTCCCGTTCAAGGCATTCCGGCCACTCCGCCCCTTCAGTGCCAGGACATCACCACATCTCCTCCGGCTCCAGTTCGAAGCCAGGAGGCTCCCCGGTGCGCTGCAGCAGGTGTGAGGCTCACCTGGGCACTTCCCTCCCCTGGGAATGTCTGTCTCTGCGCAGTCCCTTGTCTCTGTGGGGGGGATGACCTTGGACAGAGGCCACCTTCGCCTCATCCCACATTCAGACCGTTTCTGTGTGAGCCAACGGGCGGGGACTGAAAACGGCCGCACCCTGGAGCCAGGAGGAGCAGGCGGAAGATGCTTTCACGGGGCTCTGCGAGCTCTTTTAAGATGAATTCCGCCACCCGTGGGTTGTGTGTGTGACTCCCGGCTTGGACTCAGGGGGCCTTCTGAGCCCTGGACCCAGGCTTTCGGAGAGTGTGTGCTCAGTCACCCACTGCCTGAACGTGCCTGGTCTGTGACGTGAAGCGGGGATGACACTCCCTTGGGGGCGATCCGTGTGCATTCCAAGCAGATCAGTGGGTGATGTGCCATTTGTAGGCAAATGCTCCTGTCCCCAGAGCCATTCTCTCTCTTTGGTCCCTCATTAGATGCAGCCCATTCATAGCACCAGCCCAGATTCTGCCTCGTGAGCCCGCAGTGGTGTCTGTTTCAGGCCCTGCCCGACTCCCTGGAGTGCATGCTGGTCCCACACACGACGGGGAAGCCTGTGTTTGCGTGTGCACACTGGGACTACCCCTCCCCTCGGTCTGTCCCATGGCCACCTGACACAGAGTCATCGCACTCAAGGGGCCCGGGGGAACCTGGGGTAATGGGGGGGCACCAGGCTGCATGCTGGAGAATCAGGATCGTGCCACCTCCTCTGAGGATGCCCTTCAGTGGTCACATCACCTCTCAGCCAGACTGGCACCACCGCCTAACCTGCCCACAGTTGCCTAGTGTGTGCCAGCAACAGCTTGTCACGGACGCTTTGCGGTGACTTGCTTTGCATGTGGGTAACCTATGGCCTGGGAGCCCCATCAGCGACGTTAGTTCACCCAGTTCCGGCTGTGCACTGGGCACTGCCTTCATGCTGGCCGCTCTTGGCTCCTCTGCCTGCAAAGGGGCCCAGTGGGGTGAAACGTTGAGTTCTCACGCCTGGAAGTTACTGTCCCACACTCTGAAGGGTGTGTTGCAGTTCAGGGTTGCTTACAATCTTGCGTTTGTGTTATGGGTGTGGGGCAGGCAGAGGCGGTGTTGGTGCCCATCGGTCCCTGAGCAACTGCTCAGTTCTGGGGATGAGCTCCAGTAGAAAGGCCCTGATCAGTCCAGGCGAGCCGGGCCCTGAATTTGGGGACTCCTCCGGGTCCTGCCTTCCCCACCCCCACCCTGTCCCCCGGAAGTGGGGCCTGAGTGAGTGACATTTGTGTCTAACTGTAACTTAGAGAAAATGTACGGGAGAATATGGCTAAGTCCCAAGTACGCAGCACAGAGATGTCTTGGAGGAGTTCAGGAGAGGGGCGACCAGATGATTCTTGGGAAAGTCTCTGTGAAGGAGGCAGGTTGGCTTGGGCGGTAATCACAATGTTCTTGCTTATAGTTAGTTACATATTGTGGTGATTTATGGTTTCCATTACCATAGGGGTATTAATTCTGCTGCAGTTGCTGTGATTTCTTGGGTTCCTGCCCTGTGCCAGCCATGCACTAAGCACTTACGTTTTCTCATTTAATTCCTGCAGCAGCCCTCGCGGTGATGGACAGGTGAGCTTCATGGCCCTGTTGATAGGGCTTCACCTGCAGCACAGGTGGTACATACAAGGCCCGCAGGCTGGGCCGAATCTGCCCTCCACCTTGTTTTCACCTGGCGGCAGCGCCAAGCTCTCTCTTAACTGTTGAGGAGCAGTTACACTTATACAGTCCTAAAATTACATTTGGCCCTTTGAAGACAACTGCAAGGCTGATGTGGCCCCCCGTGAAAATGAGTTTGATACCCCTGAAAGACACTGAAGCCAGAGAGGTTAAATGACTTGTCCAAGGACACACAGTTAACATGTGGCACGTGAGGGTCCGTTCCACACTGGCCCGCCTCCAGCCCATGACACTGCTGCCTCGGGGCGCACTGGGTCCCTGATGTGATCCTGTGGGGAAGACATTCCCTCATGTCCTGTAATCCTCCTTTTGCAGCCAGGAAGCTGCGCGATTTCCCCAAGGCCAGTTAACCAGGTGGGGACACAACCAATTCAGTCCGATGTTCTGAATATATTTCATTTTCGGTCAGT
This sequence comes from Tonatia bakeri, assembly GCA_004024845.1. NCBI lineage: Eukaryota > Metazoa > Chordata > Mammalia > Chiroptera > Phyllostomidae > Tonatia > Tonatia bakeri. The sequence continues at coordinate 208,564 of PVIA01000793.1, forward strand.
TTTGAAAGTTGAAGGGGCAGAGTACAATCTCAGGGAAACTTGTGTGGCCCCCTTGGGTGTCCCGGGGCCAGAGGAGAGACCGCTGGGGGTGAGGAGCAGGCCCACGACTCGGTGGGATTGGTGGGGGAGCTCAGGGCTCCACTCTGATGCCGGTGGCCGCTGGGCCTGGTGTCACCCCAGGGGAATGGGTTGGAGCGAAGCTGGGAGGCACAAGTGACCTGCTGTGCGTGAGTTCAGCCAACAGCAGCTGGAGCAGTTCTATGCGCTGGGGCTTCGGCTCTGGAGAGAGCCCGTCGGACGCCGGCCCTGACGCTGTGGGGTGTGTGGGAGCCTGTCTGCCCTGGGCTCGCTCCAGAGGGCTCCTCCGAGGGCCACCCCAACTCGTGGCCTGTCTCTCCCTCATGGAAGTGCAGCCCCCCAGCCCTGCCCCAGGACAAACACCTCCACTGGGATGTCATTCGCCCGGGAAGGACCCTGAAGTCCCACTAGAGAGCAGAGATAAGAAAAGCTGATTTTTTCCGGAGGACTTTTTCTAAATAAGCAGGAGCTGAACTTCGCCTTCTTGTCTAGAAGAGTGTTCTTATTTAATAATTTGAAGAGTAAAAGAGGTTTTCAGGGTCATCTTCTCTGTTATCCTTCCAGCCACTTCTTTCATTTATCTTGTTTCTCATTAATTTGCTCAACGTGTGTGTGTGTGTGTGTGTGTGTGTGTGTGTAGATGGGTACACTGACTCCCGGAAGGCACCAAGCAGGTGCCGGGTGCGGCCCGCCCCAAGGAGCAAACTCAGTTTGTACCCCTGTAGCCAGTGATGTGAGGGAGACAGGCAGTGCAGAGGTCGTGGCAGAAACGAGTGCAGAGGCACAGAGTGCGCCCTGCTCTCCAGCAGGCCAAGGGGCCCGGGGACTGTGAGGCCTGGTTCAGGTACGTGCGCTCCAGGCTGCGGCAAGAAGGACAGGCAGGCAGCCACTTGGAGAAGAGCGCTTGGGGAAAAAGAGGAAGTCCAGGTGAAGGCACCCACAGGGAGAATGGCGGTAAGGTGGGGAGGAGTGGCGTTTTCCACGTCAGAGAAACGGGCGGCCCCACGGCTGGAGTTGGAGTGCAGCGGGAGTGGGGGGCTGGCAGGTGTGGAAGTCGGAGGGAGGAAGCTGTGAGTTGTGCAGAGAGTTTTGGGGGTGAAGTACGCAGGCAGAGCACCCAAACAGCCCTGGCCAGTCAGTAGGCTTCCACTGGGGCAGGTGGTCCATGGTGTTCTCCAGGAAGTCCAAGGTCAGTGGAGGGCATTAGTCCTTGGGCTCAGAAGACCTGTGGTGAAGATAGGATAATATGTCACTAGCCATGCGACTTTGAGGAAGCCCTCTTTCCCTTACCACCAGTCCTAGTAAGGATGCTGTTATTGTTGTGTAAACGGATAATGCCCACCCCGCCCACTGGTGGGGAAGGAACCAGGCCTCCCAGAGAATGAGCAGAGTTAGGGTGCAGCTCTGCTGTCACAGGGGAGACTGCCTGCTGCGGGAGCAGAGCAGGACGTGGTTCTCACCTGGGATGGCAGGGAACTACACTGGAGCCCGGTGGGGGCGGGGTAGGTCGGAGAGGGTTTGAGTGGGAGAGGTGGGGTAGAGGCTGGCAGGGGCAGAGGCGAAGAGGTGGGTGTGCTCGGGAAGTACTGAAGCTCAGGCTGGCCCCTGCACGGGCAGGACAGTCCCCTCCTGCCTCTGCCCTGCAGGAGAGCGTTCCTGTGTGTGTCCTGTCCGAGTACTGGGGGAGGGCTAATGCCCTCTTAATTAAACAGCAAAATCCCCAGGAACGAAGTCTCCGCATCCCTCTAGCTGCTCTTCTTGGCTCCTGGGGGCTCTGCCACACCCAGTGAGTGGCGGAGGTGAAGGGTCACATGCTTTTTCACTCCCCACACCTGGTCCCACTGGTCCCCGACCTCAGCAAGGCCATGCCCCCGGCTCAAGCGGTGGGTTTGCATCCTGCTCTCCATTTCAGCCTGAAACACAACCCCTCAGCCCCCAAAGGGCTCCGACCCACTCCCCTGCTGTGGTTGCTGAGAAGCAGGGCGAGGGAGTAGCACCTGCACCCAGTGGCATCGGTTGAGTTTTCTCCCTTTCCTGAGCTGGCTGTTTTCATGCTTTCCTGAGAGATGGCAGAGGGCAGCTCTCAGAGTCCTGGAAGACTGGTGCCCGGGTTCAAGGCCCAGGTCTGTCACCTGCTTGCTTTGTGACTCCGGGGAAGCTGCCTGCCCTCTCTGTGCCTCCGTTTTCTGAAGGATAAAGCACAGGGATACAACATCCTTTTTCTCGTCTGGTTCTTACAAAGATAAAACTATTCAATTGATTTAATTGATATCAAGTCCTGCCAGGAAGTACTTCATGTGCCATGTCAGCCAGTGCGTGCTTTCTGCCAGGTAGGACCCCTCATACTTCCACTGGAGGCGGGGCTTCCACACCTGGATAACTCATTAAGTTTAAAAAAAAAACAACCCTCTCCCTTCTATATTAAGAAGCAATAAGAAGCAAACCAGGATGCATTTGGGGAAGGAATTTAATGGAGACGAGGGCAGCGCAGCGGGACGGTGGGCAGATGAAAACCCAGTCCCATCTGCCAAGGCAACTCCTTCCTGTGAGGTCGGAGGGGCCCGCTCTGCGACCCCTCCCGCCCCCTCTGCTCCCTCCCGGCACCCGACTCTCGCCCAGCCCACTGACCGACACCGTGTCTGGGCCATTCGTCTCGGTTTCTGACTTGGACATTCTGAGGCCTCAGAAGGAAACACTGACCCCCAGATAACCTCTCTGAAGGACTCACAGCAAAGGCAGAAACAAGCGCTTACACGGGGAACTCTACGGTTCTCTCTGCCCTGCCCTCTGCCTCCTTTCCCCTCCTCACCAGCTCGCTGGCTGCCAACTAGCTACCTGCCCGCCTGGCTTTCTGTCTTTCCCCTGACCTCTTCCTTAACACACTGCCCTTCCTGAGGGTTCCCGTGCTCAGGCATGGAGGAAGCACGCTGTACAGCGTGCCCTCAAAGTCTCTGCATTAGAGCGTCTGGAGAGAGTCGAGGCCTACGAGGAGGGGCTTTGCCAGAGCTCAGGAAAACAAACAGAAACCCGCCACAGCTAGTGCAAGGTCGCGTTAGGCTCTTGCTGTTTCAGAATTCAGATCTGCTCTGGTTATTTCACTCACTTGTTAAAGCCTCTTGGGTGGGGAAAAGGATTCAAAGTTGCAGGAGGAGAAAGACCACAAGAGGCTATCCACGGTTACCAAAAAAAGAAAAAAATCTTTAGAAGACATCAAATGTAGAAAATGTTCTTCATGTTCCTCTAGAGTTGTTTGAACAAAGATTCAAAATTGTAAGCAAAATGAAAACGAATCAAGTGAAACTTTAAAAATAGACTCTGACATTTTAAAATAATATTCCAGGTGGATCCGACAGCCTAGGTGAAGGGGGCCTTGTCGTCTTTCTGTAAAGAGCCTCAGACATGACTCAGGGGAAAAGGAACAGACACAGTTGACCCCAGATGGCCATGACTCCTCAGCTCCAAGCACAGCGCCGCCCTGCTGTAGGCTGACTGGTTGGCCGAGTGCGGCCCTCAAGGTGAGACAGAGCGGGTTCCGGATCCAGGAGAGCTGGGGTGGTGGGTGCCCAGAGGGACAGGTGCGAGAGGGCAGCAGCGCAGGTGTGCTGGGCTGTGGGCTGCCATCCGCTCGTCTGCCCCGAGCCTGTAGGGCTCCTGTGCAGGGCAGCAGGGTCCCTGCCATCCCAGATCTGGGTCAATCTGAGAGCTCTGGACATCTGGGGGTTGTGGGCGGGGGGGAGAGGGAGAGGAGAAGGGGAAGGGAGGGGGAGGACACATCACTAAACCAAACCAGGTTTGGTTCAAACAGATTGAAAAGTGGTCTCTACATTGGGAACGTTGGAATGTCAGTCCAAGAACAAGGTGACCCAGAACGAAGCCCTCAGAGAAGAGAAAATGAAATGCTCTGAGCTGCATCTTTCCAGGCCAATTTGTCTGAGGGTGAAAGGAGGTGGGACGCCTGGTCAGCTTGCTGAAAACGTGTCACCGGGTGCGTCTTCTTCCTGCGAGATTTCGTCCCCTCTTTGAGTTGCAGGTGTCTGCTGGTCACAGGAGCCTCTGCCGCTGGGCAGGGTGGTTGGACACCAAGAGCTCCCGAACGGGGTGTCACAAGCCTCCCCTCTCCCCGGTTCCTGACTTTGCACCTTCAGAGGGTGGCCCCGCTGGGCTCTGCCCTTGAACATGTTCACCCAGCTTTTACAGAGAGTGGGCACCTTCTGCCTGCATCAGAAGGGGCACTTAGCAAACGCCTGGGTCAGTGCCACTGGGCTGTCTGTTGGAGGCTGCACCGATCCGTCTGTGCTGGGGCACTTTGCAGGCTGGCCGTGACTGTCTCGTGTGGTCCTGTTTGCAGACCACCACTAGGGGCCTCGCTGCTGGGTGTGGGGCCGCCCCCTTAGGTGCGGTAGCGGATGGCCTGTGCTGTTTAGGGGCAGGTCTGCAGTGAGGAGGGCAGAACTTGTGGCTGCAGCACAGGAGATCTCGGAAAGGGTGGTTGTTTCCGTGAGCTCTCAGCAGACCAGGTGTTTGAGGGATAAGACACCAGTCTGCCTGGGCTTGAGTTTGGCTTCATCATTCACTAGCGGGATGATTGGTCTGGGTCTCATTTCCCCCTTCTGCAGAATGGGCGTGGCCATGTGTCCGCCTGCAGTGCTGCAGGGAGAGCCCTTCCGCAGGGCCCGCTCAGCCGGAGCTCTCAGTCCGTGTTGGTTCCTGCCATTGCTGTGGTGGCGGAGCCCTGGCCTGTGCTGCCCGCGTGGCAGATGCAGAGCTCCCCCCGCCCCCCACCCCGGGCCCGTCCTGTGGAGCTCAGTGCGGTCAGCGTGCATGGCACTGGGGGTCGGGGAGAGGTCGCCGCCTCCCCGCTCCCACTACAAGCTCTGGGGCGTCCTCAGGGACTGTGCTCCTGAGACTGTCAGTGCGGCCTCTGGAACTGGGGCTGAAGCCAGAAAGGAAACTGAGTCATGAGAACCCGACAACTGTGAAGGAGAGGTTCCTCTGATTCTCTGCTGAAAACGACATCTGTGTGACTCTCTGACATCCAACCAGTGACGTCTTCATGTGGGAGCCCGGACTGAGGAAGGGGACAACAACTTTGCCGTTCCCCATGAGGGAAGCACAGTCCCAGTCTCAGGAGACAGTTCCCTCCCACGGCCTGCGTACGCCCAAGGCCTGAAGTCGAACCAAGGCCTGAAGTTGAAGCTGCCTGACCACGAGCTCCGACACTGCAGGGGGGCAGTGCCGAGGACCAGCAGGGTTGTCCAGACCTCACTGTCTGTCTGCCCCCGGCATTCAGCACCCCTCCTTGAGTCCTCTCAGACGAGCAGAAGTGGGGATTTGGGGTTGTAGGACACTGGGTCCCCTACAGAACTGGCTGTTTCTGTGCTGTGCTTGGTTGATGTCACCAGCACATCGGGTTTGAGAAGTGAGGATCGGCCACAGGTCACCCCTGGGGTTCACTGTCAGCCTGGGACAATGACAGTGCTGGGGATGTAGGTCACCCCCACTCAGGCTCATCTTGCTGAGGACCTGGAGGCAATGCCTCTGTCTCAGTGGCAGGGGCAACTGGACCTCAAGGTGCCCTTGTCAGGAGGCTTGCTGTGGACCAGGAGCTGGGCCAGGTCAGGTGGGCGCAACTGCACGTGGAAGGCAGTCTCTGTCCTCCATGAAGCTGCCAGTCTGGTGAGCACAGACACCAAATACCTACTCACAACCGTTTCAACAGTGAAGAACACTCCATGTTGATTCATCGCCCAGCAAGCTCTGACCTGCGGTTCGGGCAAATGTGGAAGTCATCGGTGACTGCATGTTTAATGACAGCTGTGGCCGCATCTCAGTGCCTGCCCCATGCTTGCTGTCTTCTTTCATGGTCATTCGTAAACTAAGCTGTCTCGTCAGCTGTCTTAAATCTTGCCTGGAACAAAGCAAGCCATGTTTTTTAAAGTAAATACGTAGAGACTCAGTGAAAGCCGTTCAATGACAGTGGCCCCAATTCTGCCCGGCTTCATCCCGTCAGGGGAGTACATGAGGACAGGACGCAGCACTTGCCCGCTGCAGGGCAGATGGTGTGTGTCTGATGCTGTAGCCAGCACTGCTGGGTCTTGGCTGAACACTAATCTGGGAGACAGGGAACGTGCCCGTCCTCTTGATCAGCAGTCACTCAGAGCCAAGTCCATGCTCTGAGTGTAACAGCTGCCCCAGCAATGTTTGTTGAATGTTTAATGCAGCAGGAATGGTGCTCAGGACTTTGGGATTTATCAGGCACCTTCTCAGCGCCCCCTCCTGGGATCCCAACAGGCACCCTGTGAGGTCTGCGTCAGGGTAGCGTTCCCTGCTGTGACATGCAGACCCCGAGACGTGCAGTGGCCCAGATTCAGTACAGGCTTCCTCCTGGGGTGTGCGAGGAGTGGTGCTGGTTAGCTTCCCCTCACAGGGTGGCTCAGGGCCTGGGCTCTCCCTTCCCCTGTGGCCTCGTAGTCATCTGCGTCACACTCGTGGCTGGGGAAACAGCGACAGCACGGCCATGGTACGGCTTTGGCCAGAGCACAAACACATCGCCTCTGCTCCTGCCCTTGGTGAGAGTCAGCCTGCTGGTTCCATGTCAGCGCACAGAAGGGCTGCAGGAGGGTGTGCCAGAGGAGCAGCCAGCTTCCTGTGACACCTCTGTGTGGCGTGGAGGACGTTTCTGTGCAGAGCTAGTGGAAGTTCCCATGCTGGATATATATTAGAAAAATGATTGATTAAGGCTGGAAGCCCCAGAAGAGAGGGCTGGGACCCCTGTACGTCAGAAGTGAGGACCAGCAGGGCTCTGGCACCAGATGTGACAAAGCAGGGCAGATGACGTAGAATTGTCTTGTTTCCAATCATGGGGACACTGTGCCCTATTGCCTACACAAAAGCTAGAGAAAATATTTACCACTTGTGGCCTAAAACCACACATTCAAGTCATTCCCCATGTGAGGCAAAACTCTCACTAGAGGGATTCTCCCTGCCATGATGTCCACCTGGAATACCTGGTTCAGCGTTGAAGAGTCCAGGTGCTCCAGCCCCAAACACTCTTTAGCTCTCACTGCGTTCATTCACGCCTGTGCACCTGCCGCGAGCTCCTGCTCTTCCTCCTCACAGGTCCCCTCGCCTCGTACCGCACCTGCCTCCCGCTCTCTGCCTGTGGAAGCCCTGCTCCTTCTCACTGTCTGCGGGCAGTGCTGCCTTCTCCAAGAGGCTGCTCCAACTTCCCAAGGCAGAGTGAAGCCCCTCCGTGTCTCGTTACTCAGCCAGCACCTGGACTCGGTGTCTGGTCCTCTGGGGCCCCTGCTGGGCTGGAAACTTCATGGGTGCCAGGGGCTGTCGTGCTTAAAATAGTTTTGGATGGCCCCTTACATATGCCATCTGCTTCCTGTCTGGGTTGATGGCGTCTGGCACTGCTCCCTGTGAGCTGGTCGGCTGTGCTGGCTCTCTGTTGGGGCATCTGTGGGTCAGGCGTGACGGCAGATCAGCTGCTTGGCTGACTGGACGCTGCCCTTCCATGCGTGAGGGGCTTTGCTGTGGTTGTGGACACGTGCAGACCATGTCCTGGCTCTGTGCTCCGCCAGGCTCACTTGGGGGGCGGACCACGTGGGGACCTCATTAACACACAGGCTCTGGCTTAGCAGGGCCTGGGTGGGACCCGTATTGGCACATTTCCGACCAGCACCCAGGGGATGCATGGCACATCGGTCACGGCAAGGACCTTACATTTGGTGAAGAGTTTGCTTTGAAATGATTCAAAAGTTGTTCTTTGAATGTGACCCAATCTTCCACTGTCCTGGTGGTTTTGAATCGCAGCTGCTTCGATCAGAGATGTACACATTGGGCTAGAAAGAGGAAGTCGTCTGTGTGTTGTTTCCTTAGTCTTCTGCAGGGCTCCCACGGCAACCAGGCAGCGATGACCATGGTGACAATGATGGGTGAGAGTTGCTGTTTGTGTTCTGTACCTGGCCTGTTGCACACACTCACTCACTCACAAGGTCCTCGCAGCCACACTCCAGGTCACACTTCTCATTTCCGCAGGAGGAAACCAGAGCTTAGGAGGCTTAAGTGCATTTATGAGAAACAGAGTCAGCGCTAGAGCAGAGATCTCTGCACACTGTGTCCAATTCCAGAGCGCCGAGTGCTTACCGCTCTCCGGTTTCGGACACCCCAGCTCTGCGGCTGATGCTCGATGCACTCCATCTCACGTGCCCTCTTCACACACGCGCCCCACCCCCACGAGGAACACGGTCTCAGACAGATGCTCGATGCTCCCTCCAGATGCCTGGTGTCGAGGCAGAATAAATGGGCAAATAATTCTTGCCTGTCAGTTGCTGGGCCCCTCTCCCTGTTCTGGATATTGTGGTCACAGACTGCAATCCTTCGGGCAGCTCCCTGCAGGCTCTGTGGGCCTCTCTCCCCTTCCTCGTCAGGGTTCACAGGCGCATCGGTCATGTCATCCCGAGTTAATTGCCTCGCACAGTGATTTTCCCCCTCCTGAACATCCCCGAGCGTTAAGTTGCTCTCGGAGTTCCTATTTCATCAGGGATATTGCCTACCTGGGCTGGTGTCATCCAGCATTAAATCATCACTCCTGGGAGGCATGGCTCGTTTTCTCATCCACTTGATTTATGGTCCCAGGTGGGACAGGAAAGAGCGCCATGAGGGGCTTCATTGCTGGTCCTGCTGGTTTCTCTTCAGGCTGTTAGGGCTGGAGATGGGGACAGTGATGACGACAGTGGAAAAGAAGGAGCGTCACCAATAAAAACGTCGGCACAGCTCTGTGTTTTATAGTGTGATCCCTGCCCGTGTACCTCCATGTGTGTGTTTGTTTTTATTGGTATCTTGCACAACCCAGAGAAGTGACCTGGGCAGAAGTGAACCAGACAGCCACACACATGCAAGTCCTGGAGAGTTTCAGCCACTAGGTCAGCCTGTCAGTTCCCGTGGCAGCCCCGAGGTAGCTCCGAGGTTGGAGGTGACAGAGCGGCCTGGGTCTGAATTCCAGCTCCGCGGCTTGTGTAGGGAGAGCATGGGCGCCACGTGCAGCCTGCACCCCCAGTGCCCTCTCCTCTCAGACGGGAAGCCTCATAAGGCTCTTTGCCTGGGTGGAACAAATGCAAGAAATGCATGCAGATTGTACGGGCCCGAGTGCCAGTGCGCATGGCGGCCTAGTGCTGGCAGGCTCCCGGTCCTCGCTGGACAGGAGGTGGGCCCTCCCTCCCTCTCTCTTCCCACTGGACTCGGGCACCCATGTGCCTCCCCACAGCATCTGCTCTGCCCTTGAGACCATCTTGGTTTTGATACCTGAACAAACATCTGTTTTTCCAAACTGCAGTCTTTTCAACGGTGTTTTCCTCTCCCACAGTTGCAGTCGGTTACCCTTCCAGGGTCGGGGCAAAGGGAGCACCCAAGCCCCTTGCGCAGGGGCCCTCGCCCGCATCCCAAGCCTTGCCCCGTTGTGTTTCCTCTCAGGCTCCCCACTTCCGCTGCACTGTCCTCCTTGCGTCCGCTCCGTGTGCCTGGGTGCCTGGTCCCCTGCGCAGGTGCTCACACGTGACGTGCCCTCCTCTCTCCAGCCCTCCAGGCCTTCTGAAAATCTCAGCTCTCAACACTCACAGAAAGTGTCTTCTCTGTGAAGTCTTCCTTGGACCTGCCTTAGGAGCGACCCCATTGTCCCTCACTGTCCCTTCCTTCACGGGGGAAACAGTGTAGTCACCGGAGGCGTGGCAGGGCCTGGATGCCGTGCTGGAACCAGGGCCGCGCCCACATGGGAGCCAGACTGGAGGGTGCGGAGCGTGCAGCTGTGCCAGAGGCCAGTTACTGGCATATGCAGACGCTCTCCTCTGACGCAAGATGTAGAGTCCCAGCAAGGATGGTCTGGAGCCTGTCCTCTTCCGCGGGGCTATCACCCTGCCGCTTGGAAACAGTGACGCCTAATGAGATGGGGAGGCCAGAATGGGCTTAGTGGGGAAATAGGAGGGGTCAGAGACCCAGAGAGAGGGGAGTGATGGACTGGATCTGTCGTGGGAGTAGAGACAATGGGGCATGGCTGGCTCCCTGGGAGGGCACACAGCTGCTCTTCACCTGGCCCAGGAGGAATGCACTGCTGGGTTCCAGGGATGCGGGTCGAGTGGTCTCTTTTAGGTGCTCGGTGTGGTTTACAATAGCTTCTAGAGCAGCAGGAGCCAAGTGCTGATGCTTCGCCACCAGGGTCAGGAGGACACGGTTACAATACGGGGATGGCAAGGCCAGAAGACGACCAGGGTGCATTGGGCTTACAAGATCCACGGGGATGGCCAGTAGACCACAGTGAGCTGCGGGCACCTCGAATAAGCAGGGAGCCTGTGAGGGCGCTGCTTGCCTGGTGTGACTGGCAGAAACCCAGCACTGGTGAGGAGAGGGCGGGGAGGCCATTCGCCACGAAGGGTGAACTGTCACCTGGTTTCTGGATCCGGGGTAGTTCTCAGCCCAGAGTGCCCTCACGAAGAGACCCACCAATGGCAGCGAGCAAATACAGTAACAGTCCCTCAGTGGTCCCCAAGGAAATTGTCACCACTGACCACAGGAACCGTGCACTGTGGGAAGGGACCGGTCCAACCCCTTCTGTTCCCTGCCCTCGGCTGAGGGAGGAGGAGGAGGAGCCCTCAGGTGTGGCTCATAGCTGGACCAGCAGAGAGAAGAGGGTGTGAGCCAGCAAGCCCTGCAGCCCACTCCCGGTGGCCCCGCGTGGCCGTGGGAGGGCGCCCTCCCAGCAGGAGAGTTGCAGGGAGCACGTGGTCAGTGGTCTGGGTGGCAGCCAGAGAGCACTGAGGTGGGATGGGTTCTCGGGCTCAGGACCCGCGTCAGGGCTGGATGGCAGTCCAGGCAGAGGCTCGTGGAGAGCCTTTCATGAGTGTTCCAGATGGGGGGTCTGTGTATCCCTCTCCAGTGCCCTCCTGAGAGCACCCGCAAGGAGAAGGAACCCCACAACCAGGAGACCAGGAAGGCTTCCCAGGACAGCCAGTGTCCCCGTCCTCTGTTCCCATGCCTGCACCAGCATCTCACATGACACGGCGTTTATGCCTGTCTGGGGTGCAGGCTGCGAAATGGGAGGGACTTCGTCACTTTTGTCACCTCTGTCACCTCCAGCAGGCCCGGGCACAGAGAGGCGCAGTGGAGACTTGTCCACGGAGCAGATGGGACAGGCGTGCATCACCTCCTTCCCACACCGTGGTGCCCTTCTTCGGCTGGGTCCTGGGAGCCGCCTGCAGATGATGGACTACTTTAACTTTTAACCTAATAGTGTACTTCAAATATCAATGCATGTTTGCCTGGCTGTTGAAATTTGAAAGAGCGTCCATATTGCACAACTATTTATCTACTAATTTACACTCCCCCGGAGTTCCCAACTCATCACTGCTTTCCTCAGGAGCCTAAATTTGTAAATATTTTCCAGTCAAGCAGGTGGAAAAATACCCCCATATTTTGTTATTCATAAAATTGAACATTCATTTGCTATTTGCTTTTCTTCTGTCAGTATTATTTATTCATTTCCAATAAAGGACACGTCCAATCTGAATGAAGTCTTTAAATAAAAATGCTAGACACTGGTTTATCAGGTACACCTCGTGCAATCTCTCACCACCCTTTGACTTGTGTTTGCACCGTGAGGCAGCAAGCCCTTCCGTTCTGGCTCGTGGTTCCCTCCGTGGCTGCTGTGCTGAGAAGGTCTCCTCCCTGTGGAGCGACCGACACCCTTCTGTCTGCATCTCCTTCCCTCACACATACAGATCATCAGCCAGGATGCATTCTGCTGTACAGCGGGAGGATCTGAATCTGATGTATTCCTTTTAGCAAGAGCCATTCGACAGTGTCCCAAACCCTCTGTCCCTCCCCACTGGCATGCGTTCTTCCTTCTTTACATGGTGATTCTCGTCTGTGTGTGGGCCTGTTTCATCGATAGCGCTCTCATACCCAGACTCAGTTCTACGCTAATTGGCTTAAAAAATAATGGTGTTATTTGGGTACAACTCACATACCGTACAGTCTGTCCTCTAAGAATGTGCAGTGCGGTGGTTTGTGCTGTGCAGCCATCGCTGCCACTGAATCTTACTGCGTCTCCGTGTCCCCAGAGAGCGCCCTGTAGTAGCCCCTTCCCCTCCCGCCGGCCTGGGAGCCCCTGGTCTGCGTTTCCATCCCTGTGGACTTGCCTCTTCTGGACATTGTCCGAGGTCATGCAGTACGTGGCTTTATGTGTCTGGCTTCCTCCGCCTGATACACTGTTTTGTGGTGCGGCCACGGTGCGCTCGGATCACCCTTCGTTTTCTCTCCTGCCAAGCAGTAGCCCATTGTGTGCGCAGGCTGAGTTCCGTCCGTCCACCCGCCAGCCAAGGGCCTCGGGAGGTCTCCACTGCTCGCCTGCTGTGAGAGCTGCTGCTGTGACACGCGTGCACCAGCTTAGTGTGCACACGTCCCCGTCTCCCCGTAGTAACACCTGCGTGTGGGGTTGCTGGCCAGCTGGAGCACCAGCCTTCTGAGGAAGTGAGACCCCTTCCCTGGCTGACCAGCCCAGTTTACACTCCCATTGGCCCAGCCTGCGGGTCCATTGTCATGTAAAAATATTCTGTCCTTCTACTTAACACCTCAGTTTTTAATTTGTTCTAGAATTTTTATAAACTTTATTTTCTAACATATTAATAATATCTAGTTTAATACACTATTGTGTTCTTGCTATTTTTTAAGTAGATGTATTTTTCTAGCTTATTAAAAGTGTAAAGGATTCAAAACTATGATTTTACTTATATAATTTTGGACACATTATTTTTTCATTTTTAATATTTAAAAAATCTAATTATTTTGCATTTTCTGTTTGATTTAAATAATTGAGGGAAGTGTTCCTGCCTTCCAGAGGTGAAGCAATAGTTACTCAGCCATCCAATAAATATTTATTGAATGTCTACACCCCATCCTCTTCTTCCTTGGAGTATTTGGAGATATTATGTAATTAATGTTACCGTGGGTTGAATCAGCAGCGTTGCTTGGTAAAAGGGGTAGGTTTGCAAGCCCTGCCACCCGACTCTGGCTCAGTGAGAGTGAGCGAGGCTGAGAATGTGTTGTCACCCCCCCCTCCACCCTGGCGTCCCTGGTGCAGGTGGGCTGCCCCAGTCGCAGTGGGCGAGGTGCAGGGGCAGAGAAGGGAGGCGGCTCTCAGGAGCCTCCTGGCTGAGTTCTGAGCAGCTCTGTCACTCACTAGTTATGTAACCCGTTCCACAGTCAACTTCTGACATCTCACACGTGCTCAAGGGAGGCCTGCTGAGTCGAGAGCTTAATTTTGTTTCCTTATCTCTAACACCAAGGTTACAAAAAGCCCCGCCCCCCCCCCCACCGCCGCAGCTGTAAATGCAGCATGTCATATGGCATGGGGGGGAAAGCGTACCCTGATGTAGGAGCGTGTGCGTGGCTCACAGAAAGCGACCCCTGCCTGCTGCAGGTTGCTGCCGTGGGTTTGCTGCTGTTCGGAGTGATGGATAACAGCGCACTTCTGGCCTCAGTCAGAGGCAGAGGAGCGGAGCTGGGCCCGCAGCCCTTTGACGTGGCCGGAGGGGGCTCTTCCGTTGCGCAGACACAGCAGCAGCGCTTATTTCGTCCTGACCCCGAGCGTGACCACTGGAGCCGCACGACTCCTGGGGGGACAAGGATGTGCCGCCCACCCGGACCCCGCTGACGTTGTTCTGTGTGATGCTGCTCTCAGTGGGGGGTGGGGGGGCTCCGGGGGGCGGTGCATCCTTGTCCCCCCAGGAGTCGTGTTGATCGCTTTGAGGCCGTGGTGTCACTTCTCAGTGAAGATGTCGTGCGTTCAGCAGACTAGGGTTCGTAGGGTGACTGGTTCTGCAGTAAAACTACCTCCCCTCTGAACAGTAATACATAGCCGGGAACATAGCAAAGGCTGCAGATTAAGATTAAGATGAAATGTTTACATCCGGCAGCTGGAAAATATCCAAAAGCGTAAGCAAAGCCCGTTACCTTGCACTTCTCGGAGTGAGGATGGATGTCCTGAAAACGTGAAGTATAAATATTTGAAAGTGTGGCTGAGATACGGAAAGCGTCTGGCGGAGGCTCCCTGGCGTTCGGGAGGCGATCAATGTGCCTGGAGACAGCTCTGCTCACGCTCTCCGTCCCCCTGCTGGCCGCCGGCCGGGCCCTTCTGTGCAGACTGGACCGCCTCCCATGGGACTGGGCAGGACGTGTGTAGGTGGCCTCGCCCCGGGATGACAGATCGGGGCTGGTGACAGGAGGCTGGCTCGCCTCTATCCCCCGGCAGTCTCCACTCAGCCTCTCTCGCTGTTGTTCAGAAGCTGTTCGTCCGCCCCCGTTGTCTCCCAGGAGTAGTTGCTGCCCATGTAACTCAGTCTTCTCTGGGGAGGGGTGAGTCCAGCGTCCCCTGGCCACTGCCCTGCTGGACCTCCTCGCCAGTGTCAGCCACCGGAGGACAACTCCAGCGAAACACCCGCGTCCTTCCCGTCGAGTCTGTGTGGTTGTGGCGTCCTTGAGTGCGGGGCCTCCGGCAGCCGTGGCGGAGCCATTAGACGGGCACATAGATGGATGACTGGCCGTCCCTGGGTGATACCGGGTCACACAGGTATTCGTGGCAAACCCGGGTTTCATTTCTAGGGCTTTAGGGTCCCACACAGGCAGCTTTCTCAGCATACGGGTGTTGGCCGGCACGCACCAGCGGTGAGAGGGAGGAGGGGCCCTTCTCTGCACGTCCAGCCTTGGCGCTCGCTCCGTTGGGAGAGCGGCCTCAAACGAGTCCTGTCACTCTGGTGCGTGCCGCTGAGGTTAGGGGCCACGATCTGCCACGGCTTTGTGCACAGCGAAGGCGGTAGTGGACGTGCACGTGTCTTTCACCATGGGATGTCAGTGCATTCGCACTGTTAGTCACATCCAGCTTCCCAGAATCTGGAGGCAGCTCTTTTTCCCAGGCGTCTGGGGCATTATCCTTTAAAACGTAAGTATTTTAAGTGTTTTAGTAGGAAGTTTTCCTTTAGGTTTTGTTGATCTTTTAAGCATGATACAATAAAGGTAACTTGGTCATCCAGACGGCTTACTGGCATTAAGAAAGTTAACTTTTATAAGACGATTCCCAGGGACTTGTGAGGCATGCTGGAACATCGGGCTCCCCACTGACCAACTCTGAGGGCCTGTGGCTTTCGCAACTTCCCATGTCCCCTCTTAATGAATTCGCTCAGCCTGCTCTTCTGTTCTCAACTGGCAAGTCTCTTCCTTCCAATCAGAAGTCTCCCAGGAGTGCCCCCTCCTCTTAAATGCTTGTCCCCTTTGCTGTGGATCAGTAAACAGATAATCAGGTTTTTGTGGGGTATCAAATCATGGCCATGTCACCAATATCCACATTATTGGGCACTCACACTGTGCCGACCTTCTCTTTACAGCACCCTGCTGAGCTGGTCAGCGTCTTGAAGGTGTCCCGGCTCCTCTCTGCATCTTACGCCACGTGGGCCACCCTCCAAAGTCTGACCACTTCCTACCACTCCCACAGTGACCATCTTGCCTAAGCCATCACTGCCTCCCATCTGCCTGTTGTTGGGGTCTGCTTCTGGGGACCCTCAAATGCAGGTTCATTTACTGAGCCAGGGAACCCCAGGGAAAACCAGACTTAGGGGGAAAGCCAGGAGTTCGGCTGTAAATGCAGTTTCTCTGGTACCCTTGTGGTGTACCGAGGAAGTTGATCAGAGCACATGTCTGGAGTGGAGGGGAAAGGTCTGTGCTGGAGACAGGGTCATGGGACCTGCTAGCATTTAGACTGCAGTGAGCTCAATGTGTAGTGCAAGGAGAGAGACAGTTAGGGACAGTCCCAAGGCCGTGGGAGATGCCGCTTTAAGGGATCTTAAAGGACCAGGGACAGCGGAAGCACAGAGTTGGAGGGTGGAGGGTGGGATGCGGGAAGGCTTGCAAGAAGTGGTGACTAGTCCCGGGGAAGAGGGGACTGGAAGGGTGTTCCAGACCACAGGGGCTAGGCCCATGTGTGAATCTTAAGTTGTGCATGAGGAGAAAGGATTGAATATCTTCATCTCTGAAAGCACTGAAGGAGCTAGAGGAGAAATGCACAAAATATCAGAATGTAGGATTAAGTTTTCAGAGGGAAGACCAGGTAGTGGCATTGTTGTGACAGTCCACAGGAGAGAGTCCTGGGGGTGCCGACGACAGCCGTCAGGTGGAGTGTGCGGAGCTCACACAACAAACACAGTTGGCAGTTCCACAGCTGGTGGTGCCATGAATGGAGCCGAGGACAGCAATGACGGTCACACGTACCAAATGCTGGAGTGTGCCAGCCTCCCTTCCAGGGCTTTATGTGCAATCGGATGTGTCACCATCATTATTACTATTCCTGGGGAAATGGCAACACAGACAGACTAAAGTGACCCCAGTCATGCAGCTTGCGGGGGTGGAGGGAGGTGCTGAGCCCCCTGCCTAGCTCCCAGCTCCAGGTTCTTAGCCACAGCTGCCGGCCCCTCTGAGGCTGCCCGGTACACTGCAGAGAGCATGGACCTTGGCTCAGAGCCGCCTGGGCTGCCGTGGCCGCCATGGCCAAGCACTGGGACACCTGTGGAGAATATCCCCTTGCTGGGCCCATTCCTCCATTTCTGAGGGTGTTAATGACCGGAGGCTGGAGTCGCTGGGTGACATGCAGGGGACAACATGCCAGTGCATCAAGCCCAGGAAGGTGTTGAATAAATATGAGCTGAAGTGAAATGAGGGATCATAGAATATTGCTTTACCTTCAATTCATTTAAAAATATGGACTGTTAGAATTATAATTTTTAAAAACAAGCCTGTGAACCCTATTAATGTCCCATGAAATGATATTTTCTTTTGGTAGCTGCCGCACATAAACGGCATTAAGTGGAAGCTTCTTGGGCGATTATAGGAAGGACCTAATTACCGAGAGCTGCGCTGACAAAACAGCACGCAGCAGCCAGGTGGCAGAACGTCTCGTGGGGCGTCCGCGCGATGGAAACAGGCACACGGCATGGTTAGCAGCAATAACCACTCTCCCTCCTGGGGAGGACCGCAGCAGGCGGTGTTTATTTCAATTATCAGTGAAAAAACTGTCCTGAATCTTACTTTTATTGCTGGAAGAAAGTCATGAAAAAACAAGGAAAGTAAAGAATAAGGTCTGCCCCAGAAACCTCTTTCTGGGAGACGCCTGGACCACACTCTAATGGGGTCCCTGTTCCCCTCAGCAACTGCTGGGCCAGCCATGGTAGCACAGAGGGGAGGCCAAGGCTCTTCGCCGGTCTAAGTGGGGCAGCTTCACTCTCGAGTCCTGCCAGGACTGGCAGATGTGTCCATAGGCAGGGGAGCAGCCTTCCCAGGGAGCTGGCTGAGACCAGGCTCCGCACTGGGCTCCGCCCCGCACTGCAGGGCTTCTGCCCCCCACACCTCGTGGTGGCCTCAGGCCTGACCTGAGCTGGCATCCCGGTCAGAGACGAGTGCTGGGTCTGATGAGCAAACAAGAGAGAAGGTCAAGGTCAGTGGGCAGTAGTGAAGGCAAGCAGGTGAGAGAGAGTGTGGCAAGTTCGGAGAGGTGGAAATCCTCGTTAAGTTCCGGGGTTTGGGGGGGAGGTGACTGGCTGGCTGGGCCTGGGTGACATCGTACAAAAGTACACATTAGACCATTATCCCCAGTGCCTGGCAGAGAGCTCCTAAAACTATGATTCAGAATTTTCTGAATCATAGGAGTGTCTCTTGTTACCCATAATGAACCCTTTTGGCCGTGCCTGAGTTTGTGCTAATGAGGCCACTTGTGGAGGGTCCCTGGATAGCCTGTAGGTGGGGAACTCGTTGTCATAAGTACCAACCCTGTGACTAGAGGGTTAGAGCTTTCAACCCCACCCCGACCTCTGGGGAGGAGAGAGGGGCTGGGAATTGAGTTCAGACACCAGTGGCCAGTGATTTAGTCCATCATGCCTAAACCCCTAAACGAGGGGGTTTAGGAGCTTCAGGGTTGGTGACACGTTGACGCACCAGCCTTTCGGTTCTCCTGCAGCCCCATGGGGCGACGCACACCGCACTACTGATGTTCCCGTCAGCCAAGCACAGCTGTGGCAGTGCCTGTGTGCGGCGGACCTCGGCAGTGCGGCGTAGCAGAGATGCGTGTGTGCACGGAGCCAAGCTCTGACCACAACCACGCACGAACACCCACTTACCAGGCTCTTGGTTCCGGTCCAAAGGCCAAGGAGTAATTGCTTACATGCATTACTACAAAATGAGGGGCATTTGGAAGCCGCATTGGACTTACTTATATCTTATGCATCTTCCTCGTTTGGACTTTCGTTCTTGCTTCATTTTTCACAAATCTGAACATCTCCTAGTTTCCAGAACTTGCCAAGAACTTTCCTACCTCCTGGCCTTTTGTGTTTGTCTGCACACATGTCATGTGTATGTCTGTGTGTGTGTTTGTATGCCTGTGGACTTGTGTACTTGTGTGCAGGCCACTGTGTGTGTACCTGTGTGTGCTTACACATGTCCATGTGTGTATCCACATATCTGTGTGTGTTTACCCACATGTGTGCATGTGTGTAGTTTAAGTTGGGAAATGGGTACTGTTTAGACCTTTGGTCTTCTGTGGGCCCTCTTTCTCCTAAACTATTTGGTCTGTGATTATGTAATTATGCAGTTATAACAGGATAGAGAAGGGTCTCCTTTAGTCTCGGTTTTGCCTGGGAAACCAAAGCCTTTCCCTCCTAAGTTACTTAGCCTTTAATTATCTAACTCTACAAGTGTAACAGTGCATCACAAAGGGATCCTTTGTCTCCGTTTTGGCCCGGACATCAAAGGCTGTGGCAGCCGGTGCCAAGAACACCCTGGGCACATAGGGGTCACTTATGCAGGGCCTGCTAAGGGGCTGGCGTCTGCCTGTCACCATCGGAAACCCCGCTCCAGCTCCGAGGAGGTGGGGAGTGAAGGGCTGAGGGGAGGGTGGGCTGGAGTGCTGTTCACCCTGTGCCCCAAATACTTTTTACCTTGGCGCTTGCTCCTCACCTCAGGCTGAGTCAGAGAGCCTGCCTCATGTCCCCGTGCCACCACGGGGGGTTGGGAGGACAAACAAGGTCACAGAGCTGTGCCTGGAACACAGCATCATGTTCCCTAGAGCTGTGTTCATGAATTGCCACCAGCTGGTGGCTGAAAGCCACAGGAACTCATGATCTCACGGTTCTGGAGGCTGGATGTCCAAAACTGGGTGTCAGGAGGGCCTGAGTCCCCCTGAAGGATGCAGAGAAGGGTCCTTCGTTGCCCCTTGTAGCTTCCAGGGGCCCCGTCTTTGGTGTTTCTGGGCTCACAGCTGCATCCCTCCAGTCTCTGCTCTGCCATCATAGGGCCTTCTCCCCAGTGCACACACCTTGCTAGTCTCCTGTGGCCCCGTGGTACCTGGATTACATCTGCAAAGACTCTATTTCTGAGTAAGGTCACATTCACAGAAGCAAGGGGTGAGGATGTCCACACATCTTTTTGGGAGACTCCATTAAACCCATAGCGGTACGTGCTCATTGAAGGTGGTTATCGCTATTATAATGATGGTACGTCCCATATGAGCTGGAAAGAGAGCGTTAACTTTATACAGAAAAGAGCTACACTCCAAATTAAAATCACAGGGGAAAACAGCCCTTGTTTTTTTTTTTTAATGTCAGCTGCACCGTTCAGGCTGAATCACCTGACAAGGTCACCCACCATCACACATTAACGCAAGGCAATTGCAAAGTGCTGGGGAGACTCTGAACTTTGGAAGGACTGAGCTCAGTTCATGGTGTTGGCAGCTCCCCCCCCCCCGCCACCCCGACAGTGCTGTGGCCCATGTGATGTCTCTGTGAGTTGCCAACTCCAAACTCCATGCTCCCTTCTGACTCACCCGCACCTGCTGATGGCCTCTGTTACCAAGGCAACAGCAAACAGTGTCTCCCAGACCACGATATCTCGGCCTCAGCACTGTGACATCTTGACTAGATAATTCCTTGTTGTGGGGTTATCCTGTGTGTCATAGCAGTGTTAATAGCGTCCCCGGCCCCTACCTACTCGTTGCCACCAGTCCTCCCCAGCTGTGACACCAAAAATGGATTACAGCTCTCTCTGAGCAGAGAAACCACTGGGTTAGAGGAGGCAAACCAGTGAATAAACAATGAAAAAATATGTGGAAATTGTTGCATGGGGGAAGCAATAGGTTTTGTGGATGTTGTTTTGCTGTTCTCCAAACTCAACATTATGCCTTTGAGGATGGACACCTTCAGGTCTGCTAACTGGGCTCTACAGCATTGCTGTAAAGAACTCAAATTCATGGCATGTTCAGGAAATCATTTCATCCATCCATTCATTCCCCCATCCCTTATCCACTAAACACCCATTGGGCACCGTCCATGTGCCAGCTGCTGCACGGTGCCTGGAGGCACCATATCTCCAGGTGTTAGAGACATGTGGACGTGCCTGGTTACACGGAACAAGGTTCTGACATCCAGGAGCTGTCTGATGGGAGAGACCTGAGTGTCCCTCCCTAAAGCCACGTGGAATGTTGAATGCAGCTGAAGCCGGGAGGGCCAGACAAGAAATACTGTTGTGGAGGCATTGTGGACTCTAGTGGGTGGGGTGGGGCGACCAGGGACATTTTCGCGGGTGTGACATCGTCACGGAAACTCTGAGAAGAGATTAGCCATTGGGGGGAGAGGAGTTCCAGGCCAAGGGAATAAACAGAGGAAAGACAAGGATGCCTGAGACATCATAGCTGGTTGGGAAACCCACGGGCACATGAAATGTCTAATTATCGGAAGCTACAAACTGACCATCACAGACTTCATGCCAACTGCAAGTGTGTGCTTCTTGGCCCAACGAATGACTGAGTGAGTGATGTTGTTTGGAGGCCCGGCTCTCCTGTGGGCCGTGTGGTGAGTCCGGACGAGTTCCTCACCCCCTTCAAGCCTTGCTCTTTGCATGTGACCAACCCGGCTCATAAAGGAACCATCTCATCATCATCGCCACGAGCATTAAATGGCCAGGATGATGCAGGGGGGCAGGGCAGCACCCAGCTTAATACAATCTGTCGTCATTGTCCTATTAACGTGTAAGTAGGTCAGCTGCTCCTCTGTGTATGCTTGTTTTTCTGTACCCTCTAATCGCCGCCCACAGGAGTCAGTGCTTCGGACACCGGTAAATGGCGACTCACCCGTTCTCCCACTGCGTGGCCACTGTGTGGCCACTGCAGCTCCGTGGCAGGCCTGTGCAGGAGGAATGCGTTTCCCAGTTTTCCCAACACGGCCGCTGAGGCCCAGAGTGCTGACACTTTCCAACTAATGGGAGATGGAGCCGGGATTCAAGCCCAAAGCTCTGACTGCCGCTTCTCTCCTGGAAGCCACAGCCGGACTCACCCTAATGCGGTGCAATCAGAAAGCGTTGTTCTGTGTACCAACGAGGTGAACATCCATGACCCGGCTTGTGAGTCCTCGCCAAGAGGTGTGGTGGAGTCGCCAGGGTGTGCTTTACAGGTGCAGGTGCCCGTGTGCCGTGGCTCGCCGGTGACAGGCTGGAGACAGCACCCCATTCTGTGCTGTGCTCTGCAGGTGGTCTCTTCTGGAACTTCGGAGGTCCTTCCTGAGTTGGACCCAGACCTGCTTTAGCACGTTCAGCTCCAAGCCTCCCACAGCCCTCCTGTTGGGCTGCGGGGAAAGGGGGTGGCGAGCCCCTTTCTCTCCTGGAACAGACTCTCACATGGGCCCTGCCGACTCACTCCTGATGGGTGCTTCCCCTCTCCAGGGTGGGAGCCAGACTCCACCAGCAGTGTCTTAGTGGGGGTGGGGCTCAGCACCGGCAGACCCCAGGACGTTCCCTCCATCGTGAGTCTGCCCCACAGGTTGGCATCAGCTTGGCTGGCTCAGCCTCTCCCAGTCGCCTGGGACAAAGGGCGGGAAGTCATTCTCCTCACTTCCTTTCCGGACTGAAGCAAAAGCAGACAACGAAGTGAGCCTGAGAAGGGGCTGTGTGGAAGAACCCTGGGGCTCTGAAGGCTCAGTAAGAGCTGTTCTCTCCTCCCGAGTCGGGCTCTGTAGGGCAGCTGATGGGCAGACCAGGCCACATAATGGGGAGGAAGCTGCCTCAGGACCAGGACCGTTTTCGGGGTCAGGCTGGACAGGAGCCAGCGCTGCCACTTTGCTGGGGCAGCCGCAGAAGAGTCAGCGCTAATGCGCTCGGTCTGATGAGCCAGCGGCTGGCGCAGCAAGAACACGTCAGCGTGGGGAATCAGACAGGAGGGTTCAGAACTGAAAAAAAGAAAAGCTCTCTATGTCGTCGTGAAATGAGTGAATCATGTTCCTCTCACAAGGGAGCACAATTTGAAGGTAGGGAATTAGCAGTATTGAACACCTGCTATGTGCTGAGAGATTTATTCATAGTATCACCATTTCATTTCATGAAAGGTTTTTTCCTGGTGTGCTACGTGGTCACGACGAAGACACCTTAAGGCTCGGTGAGCTCGTGTGGCTCAGGACGCGGCTCAGCTGCGTGCCACTGTGGGAGAGAGCGGGCTGGAACGGAATGTGGAAGGGGCGACTGGGCATCAGCTGTGGTCTTGGCCGCCACTGCAGCAGAGGGGGCTGGAGCTTGTCCAACACCCCTGCCGTCTTCTGGGACGTTTAGTTGCCCTTCTGAAGAATTAGTTTGGCAGTGGGGTCAGCACTCTGTGAGCTTGGTGGGTTCCAAGCAGTGCCAGTAATGGGCGGCCACAGGCCCTGCCCCTGCTCACTCCCCACCCTCGGCTCCTCCCCCTGTTCCCAAGGCAAGTGTCTCCTCCATCAGCCCGCCTGGGGACCTGGTAGCCCCGCGTGGCCCAGGAATCAGGGCCTCCCAAGGAAAGTGCTTGCCTATTGGCCAAGATAATTCTGAGATTTTTTCCTGCCATTTTCCATGCTTCCCCCTGGGATTAAGCTCTAGCAGCCCACTTCGATAACGGCTGGGAAACACAGTCCCCTGTGGCCGCCCTTCCCCCTAGACCACACCACTCCTCCCTGATCTGCGTTCCTTGCATTGACCATAGACGGCTGGCTCCCGAGTCCGGCGCTGGCCGTGGGGCTCAGCCAGCAACCGTTCATGGGCCTGTCCACTCGGCAGCTTGTTTCCATGAATGACGTGTTATTGGAACACAGCCCTGTCACTTCCTTTGTGCTGTCCATGGCTGTTCTCATGCAACAAGGACAGAGATCGTTGGAGGGTTGTGATAGACGGTGTGACCTGGAAAGGTGCATATATTGTCCCTCTACAGGAAAAGTTTGTTGACCCCAGCTTAGTGTGTATCCAGCAGGACCCAGACTAAACGCCAGGCCACGCTGGATGTAGGAAGTTGCGTGGTTACTGGGAGGGGGGGTGGAGCTGTGGAGAGAGAATGGCCTTGAGAGGAGCAGAGACTGGGTGAGGAGGACCTGAGGTCACTGGTGAAGGACACGCCTGGGGCATAGGTACCCCAGCCTCACTTCCTGTTTCTTGGGTGAAGTGACAGTTATCTTCCACATAAATCACCACCTGGCCCGGACAGCCTCCCCTCTCAGATGCCGTCTTTGTTGTGACAGCATTTGCTGCTCCCTTTGCTCCAGCCTCAGGGGATGGCTAGTCTCCCTCGGTGCCCTGAGGCCGGGCGCAGGCCCTGCTCTCTGCTCAAGCCACTTAGCTGGGAGGCCGTACTCACGTTCTAGTGGGCGCTCCATCAAAGCTCTCTGCGCCGAATGTGCCAGCTGCCATTTTTCTTCCTGACAACCAGTGCCGTATGTTCCCAAAGCCAGTGGAGCTGGAGGCCGTCCAGCAACCGTGGGCCCATAATTCCCTATCACCTTCTGCAGACTAGTTGGCTCAGATGTACATGAACTTGACCCTATGACCTTAGATTCATTATCTCTGTGTGCCAGCACTCTGAGCCAATCAGTGCTAGACAGATGGCTCTTCAAGGCCAGTGACAGTGGGATCTGGAGCAGCTGCTGCTCAGACTGGGAACTTCCTTCCAGCTGATTATTATTATCGGTGTTCTGGCCTGTCAGTGAGCTCAAGGTGGTCCTGGCCACTGTCTGAAAGGGCGCCCTCCCCTCCAGTAGGCCGGACGGCCGGGCTTTCCCCACACTTAGCTGATGAGCCAAAGGTTTAAGTCCATACTTTCTGAAAGGGCACCTTTTGAAATTCATGAACTCCCCCAAAATGTGCTAAGTAATGCATTCAGTCCCTGCTGATGGATGAAATGCTGATGCCATTATCATAATGCAGTGCCTTATTTTTTTTGCCTGAAAATTATATTGGGTTTTTGACATGACAAACAAAGCAGTAAATTGCAATAAACTGCAAGAGAAATCAGTTATAATTCAATAGTCACAGAGGCCCCTTGAGGAAATAATAACACTAACAATAATAAAAACAGCCCCCTGCTAAGTTTCTCATCAGGTCCTGGGACTTGGAGTGGGTAATATTTTGATTATACTGCTGGGCTAGCAGATCAAATCTCGATTCCACTGATGGGCAAACATCAATCACGCTGACAGAGCTGATGGAGCCAGGCAGCACGTCGATTTGATGATTGCTCTGTGAGATTTATCATCCCTGCGAGCGTGGTCACACATCCTGAACACCGCCGCCCGCAGGACCATGCGAGGGGCTGTGGGTGGGTACTGGACCCAGGCCTGCCATTCGTGGGTGCAGTGCCCACACTCTGAACTCCATCGGTGTCGGCCGCTTCTCCAGGGAGCGTCTGACTGTGGTGATTGGGAATTAAATTTGGAGTTGCTTGAATGCCCAGGTGTATGAATCTGGGCCAGGCACTGGGCAATTTCAGAGTTATTTTGCTGGTTGGACTTCTTTCAAATGTAAACATGCATCTCATCTCACTCAGCCCGAGTGGGAAGGGAAAAGAACTGGATTTCAGCCACAAGGGCTTGACGTCTAGTGTCCAGACCCAGAGCTCACGCAGGCGAGAACAGAGCCGTGCAGGGAGCAGGGGCAAGGGTCTGGAGAAACACACACCCTTGCACATACCACAGCCATGTGCACACAGACCAGTGCACATTCTGTACATGCACATGCAAGTATTTTCATGATTAAGTCAGTGGCGTGTTGGGGGTAGCACTTAAAAAAACTAGACAGATTGAATTCTGCTGGATCAGCTGTGGGAAGGACATACTGCACCCCCTTCCCCACGCACACAGATCTGGGCATGCCTTTTCCTCGAGGTCTCAAACCCTGTCCCTGATGTCCTGTATAATCTCTCTTCCAAACCCTCAGACGTCTGGTTTCTTCTGTTACAAGGCTCTGCATGAAGGTGCCTCTGTTTCTCCCTGGTCTGGCTTCCATTTCCCCTGGTTCAGCGGGATTTCCCTCTGCCCAAGGTCTCTCTGGTCCCCTGGCACCCCCTCTCTGTCTCAGCAGGACCTGGCTTGCTGGGGCCTTTGCCGCCTTTGTGGCCACACCACCCCCATGTGGACCTGTGCCGTGGGGAAGCGTGGCAGTGCCCTGAATGTCAGGACTCGGACCCCTGTGGAAATGACCGCCCGGGTCATGTGGACATTGCCTGGATGGGAGAGAGTGACCAGCCACCCTCTAACCTCCCCGAGAACTGTCCGTACCCTTCCTGACTTGCCTTAGTAACCTGCTGTCAGCCTCCTAGGTTCACATGTGCCTGAACATGGAAAGACACTCGACATGTTTGTAGCGTGTTTTACCTCTGCCAGCCTCATACAAGTGTCTTCCTGCCAGGAAGCTCAGAGCTACACTGAAAAAAAAAATCAGCTGCAGAGAGTCTTTTTGGTGCATGTGCCTTTCCTGGGAATTTCTGTTACGTTGGTAATACACTTTTATTGCTAGTACTCTTTTGCAACTTTTTAAGACAAATTTAAAATATCAGAAAAGTTCCATGAGTAAAACAACACTCAAATGATATTTACCTGTGTTCACCAGCTCTGAATGTGTTGTCATTTTTCTTTTAAATCTCTTATATTCCTTTTTCTTAAACCATTTTAGAATAAGCTGCAGATATTATGCTTTCCCCCCCTAAATACTTCAGTCTTTGTTTCTAAAACCAAGGATGTGCTCAGTGTCCCTGCAGTGTAATTACAAATTTCAGGAAACTCAACCCGGGACCATGCAGTCATCTCTCCTTACCCGTGGGGGACACGTTCCGAGACCCCCGTGGATGACAGAGACCTTGGACAGCACCAAACTTTGTATGTGCTGTGTTTTTCCTGCACACACATCCCAATGCTGAAGTTTAGTCAGTCAATTAGGCAATTCCATGCATAGATTTGTTTTTACCATAGATCTCAGTAACCTTAGCTGATGCTTTCTCCTTTCCTTAGGGAGTTTAGGACTTCTGCCTGTTCACTGAAAGGAAGCACCTGACCGCCTCTCTGGCACGTTCAAGCCGCATCGCTGCTTTAGAGCTTGGACGTTATGAACTGAAAACAAAACAAAACAAAACAAAAACCCCACAAGCATGGTGATAACAAGACTCTATCTTTCTCATCCTGAGACACTGCTAAGTGGCTGCTGGGTGGAGCACCCACAGTGTGGACAGGCTGTCCAGAGAGGTGACCGCATCCCAGACGGAAGGCATGCGGTTTCATCACATGACTCAGTGTGGTGCATGGATTAAAACTTACGGATCATTTATTTCTGGAATTATTCATTTAACATTTTTGGACCATGGTTGACCGTGAGTAACTGAAATCTCGGAAAGTGAAGCTGTGGTTCAGGGGGCATGACTGTCCTATGATCTCCTCTGCAGCTTACGCTCAGGTTTGCTCGTTACCCCAGTAACACCTGCAGAGCATTTTCCCTGGTCTCGGCTCCATTCCAAGATCACACGTTCTCTCTCGCCTTCCATTGGGAGTGAATCCTCAGGCTTAGCTTCTGCCTCTCGTGACTGTGCTAGGTCGGGGTCTCCAGGGTTATCAGCTTCCCCTGCACGTCCAGTGTGCCCCCGGCAAGTTCCACACGCCAGTCCTGGACCAGGGGGCGCCGAGGGCACGGGGGCGGGTGTGAGGGGGCCGACGGCATCTGTGAGAGTTAGGCTGGCATTTTCCAGAGCGCACACCAGGTGTTTTGTAGAATGTCCCTCAGGGCTGGTCTTCTCGCCTTCTCTTGTTTAGACCCCAGTGTCCTCTCAGGACATCGTGTTTGAAGGCACACAGCGCGACATGTCCCTTCACTGGTGAAGCCGACTTTGATCACTTGCTTTTAAGGTGGTGTCTGTCAGGTTCTGTAATGGCCAATGTAATGGCCTCTATTTTCCCTTTGTAATAAATAATCTTTGAGAAATAGTTTGTGTAAATATCCTCTTGTCCAGTAAAACTCCTACCCAATTACACTAACACATGGGGTAATTTATAAACTGTGACCCCCCAAATTCTTTGGGTCTTCTCCCATTGGGAAGCAGGGTCTACCTCCTTTCCCATTAAACTGGATGAGGCTGTGATGGCTTTGGCCACTAGAGTAGGGGGGAAGTGTTGCTGAGTGACCTTGGAGGTGTTCTCCCTATAGGTCATGCAATTCCTGCCTTGTCCTCCTGGGATTCCAGACTTGGGCAAAGCAAGGCCCCCAATAAGAAGCCTGACTCCCTGGGGTGGCCGTGCTGGAGAGGCCATGAGCAGGCACTCTGGTCACCAGCCCAGCCGAGCAGCCAGCAGCCAGCACCAGCTGCCACCGTGCAAGAGACTCACCTTGTCACCTGTGGGGGCTGAAGCTCCATCCAACTTCTGACTGTAGCCACTCAGGTGACTGCACATGAGGGTTCCCAGGCCAGCGCCCTCTTGGATGCCTGGTCCACAGAACCATGACCAACATGCAAGGGACCCTGGGATTTGGGGTAACTGCTAAGTGGCCACAGTAAGCGCAACAACATCCAGCAGCGACCCCACCTCTCTGATTTGGTTACTCCTGCTGTAGACATCCCCTCCCAGTCGGCAGCCTCGGGCCCTCCCAGGGATCGCTGCTGCTTATCACATGATGTCTCCCCAGAAAAAGGCCCTCTGAGCTGAGACCAAACCCAAGACAGAATCTGTTTCTCATCGATGGCTAACAAACAGGCTAGGGGCTCCCGTGTCGGTGTCTTACAATGGAATGGCACTTTTGTCCTTCCCTTCGCTAAGAATTAATTGCAGATTTGCACCAGCAAACATGAAAGATCCTAGAAGTGCATTTTTTTCCTGCTCACGCCATGCTAACTTTGTCATATCAAATTTGTGTCATGTTGTCCATTGAAAGAAGCCCCTATAAAAGCAGCACTTTCAAAGTGCAAATGTAAAGAGAGAGCTAGACGGCCTTGTCCGCCCTCCTCCCCACCCCGCCCCCCCAGTGTGTCTCCTGACCTGCACCACCGAACCGGGCGCAGCCTGGCTGTCCTTTCCGCAGAGAGGACCCGCACGTGACGGTGACCCAAATCAGGCTGCTTCAGTGCATTAGGAAGGAGGAGGTGTGGAGGTAATGAAAGGGAAGAGCTGGCCTCTCAAAGTCCTTTAGGAGCCCAAATGAAGAGAATAAATCTCGGTCTTAGAATAGCCGGTGGGTTAAACTCACTAAAGAATCTCATGGGAGGAAATATTCATTAGCTGGAGGAGGAGAATGCGTGGAATTTGGAGTAGGCGCACGTCCGCATTTTCGTCCGGCTGTGTGTGTGCAGACGCCAGGCTTCTGCAGAGAGGAGCGCTTTGGGCCCTCAACTCCATAGGCAGGGGCCTACTGTGTGCTCAGCCTCATGATAGAAGTCAGAAAGCTGGAATTAGAAACGTAAGACATTGCTTTTGGCCTCAAGGAATTTTCAATATTGGGGGGAGACAAGACACACACAGATGTGTTATGTCTCCCCCCATCTTCCTCCTCTCTGTCTCTCCATTGTCTGCACACCCCCCACCCCCAGCCTTCTCTTCCCCAGGGGTTAAGAATTCAAGCTTAGCACCATATGACCTTGAGGGAGTTCCTTACCCTTCTTACACCTCAGGGCCCAGAGTGCCTGGGTTCAAAGTACTATCTCCACGCTTTCTTCCTTTAACCAGAAACACCCACTTGCTTCCACTTTGAGGCCTTTGTACTTGCTGCCAGATCTCATAGGGCTGCCTTCTTTTTGCCATTTCATCCTTAGCCAAAATGTCACCACCTCTGAGAGGCCTTCCCTGACTGCTTAGCACTTTCTGTAGTTTATTTCCCCACTTACTTATGTGTTCTTGCTCACTGTTTCTCTGTCTCTACCAGACTTTACCCCACGAGAGCAGACCTGTTGTCTCTCGTGTTTCTGCATGTGCGGAAGATCGGGTCACCCAGAGGCAGGCAGCACACATACTCATTGAGTGAATGGAGATGTGAATATGGGACAAACCGAACCAAGGGGAGGCGGGCCACCAGCCCCGTGATGCTCAAAGGCTACTTCCAATGTTTGTCTAACGTGACTGGTTGTAACGTCCTTAGTGGAAAGTATGGAGTTCGATTCCTGACCTGACTTCGGGGGTCCTCCTTCACATGAGGTGCCATCTCTCTTGTACTGCAGGCACGTGTGCTGCTGAGTATGGCAGGTTGTCATTGAATTTGAGTTTCCTTCGTGGGGCAGAGCACCCAAACCCACACCCTCTGCTTTTCACAGTGCCCCCCCACCCCCGAGCAGTCCCCCATCAGAGGCTGTCTCTCTGCCCAAGGACCTCACTCATGCCCTCCGACTAAGCCCCTGACTGCAGAGTGGCATGGGTCCACCCCTTTTTCCCCTCTCCTCTGAGCTGTCCACCTGGTGAGTCCTGTTTCCGTTCCTCCTCATCAGAGCTGCAGGTTCCGCTGGCAGGTGTGCTTCAGGTAAAGGTGCCTGTATTCCCTTCTTGTCCCATCTCCGTGATCACTCCAGGTTCGTAGGTCCCTGCCCTGCTCCCTTGTCCCAGGGCCCCAACAGAGTGGGGCAAGCACTTGGGTGTGGGCTTCCTAAAGCTTAGCTCCCAAACCGAGACTCGGGTTGAAGTGTTTCCCTCACGGCCAGCTATCCGTGTCCTTCTTTGTGCCCACGCTGCTCCGTCCTCTGCAGATGTGGACAACAACCCCACTGGGCTGGGTCTTCCCTGCCTGCTTCCTGCTCTCTGGCCATCAGCCTCTGGAGGGCGAGGGCCACCCCTCCCCGTGGGTGACACACGGCCAGCCCTTGGTGGTGTTGAGTGCCTAACTGTACACGTGAGTGCAAGCCGCCCGGATCCCAAACACGGCCCCCCAGAAACTTGGCCTTGGCCGGCCGCATGTGTTCTCAGAGTGACACGAACAGGGTCACAGCTCTGATTCCATGACAGACGTCAGGTAGGCTCCTTAAGTCCATCAGCTCATTTAGTCACCGTGACAAGCTTAGGAGGCAGGCCTCTTATTTTGTTAATTGTTTTGTTTTTTAATGGAGGCAGGTCTCTCTTAATCGCCACTCGGAAAAGGGGGAAACCAAGGCAAAGGCAGGCAGGGCGGGTTCCTGAGCCCCGCTCCCGCCACGAGCTGGAATTGGAACCGCAGCAGGCTGTCTGCTTGCAGAGTCCGCTCATCCATCCGGCAAGTTCCCTCTCAAGTTCTGACTGTTTGTAGTTCAGGTGCATGGACTGATGCCTTCTCAGCAACCCGCCCCTTGCTCTGCTCTCCTCCTTCCCAGGCCTAGCTGGCCGTTTCTGGCCCCACCAGGCTCCCTGGCCACCCCCACCCCCACCCCATGACTCTAATGCACTTTCCAGTGTGGCTCCTTAGCTAGATAACCGTTTCTCTTCCCAGAACACTGGGGTGTCTGGGCGATGGGCGGCGTCTACCCCTGGGCTGGATGCTGTCCATGTGCAGGTGCCCCGCCTCCGTTTTGTCAGCACCAAGGACAGTGCCAAACACCTGTGAAAATGCTCTGAGGGTGCGTGCTGAGCGCAGTGATTGATAGCACTTGTGTTTGAGTGAGTGAATGTAGTCGGCTAACGTCTTAGATTTCTGGACCCCAGGCCTGATTGCTTTGTCCTGTTCCCTTCCAGCCTGGAATCCCCATGCCTGAAATGCTGCCGTTACGGAGGCATCCTTGTGAAATAAGCATTTCTTCGTCCAGGTGCCCTTGGTGCAACAAGACATGTTTGTGAGCAGAGGAGCATGTTAAACCTCTGACACATCTGTGAGACTTGGAGGCGGGCGTGGAGTCCATGCCCAGAGTTGTGGGGACACGGGGAGAGAGGATGGGAAGCAGGAAGGGAGGCGGGGCTGCTCAAGCGAGCCCCTCTTCCTGCCCAGGTTTGCAGGGAGCCAGTCTACACGCACCCCTTTCCGCCCTTCTGAGTGGCAGCGCAAGTCTTCCAGATGGCTGCGGAGTGGCTCGTGGGGCAGCCTGCAGATCATCCTTGGAAAAAAGGAAGTTCTCATTAAGCGTGAATGAAAGCGTGAATTTTCAACATGTCCATTTAAAACTCGAAGAAGTTTAGGCAAATTGGCCTTATGTGCAATGAGGCACGCCTAACGCCCTTTAAAGCTGGGAAAGTCTGTCTCAGTCAGCAGGCACCACCCCGGCCGTGTGTCCCTGCTCCGTGTGGGCCCTTCGGGGTGGGGGGTGGGGGGCGGGGTGGGAGGCCGGAGGAAATGGGGCCCGTGCCCTAGGAACCGGCGGTGGCATCCACACATCAGCGGCACGGCTTTGCAGGCAGGGACCAGGGTCCCCCTGTCGTTTTTAGCGGTTTGAAGTCCTAAACGGTGTCTCCTGTGTTTAGCCGTACTCGGTCACGTGCAGCAGGACAGACACACCATCTGTAACTGCCAGTGCCTGGAGTTAGGCTGGCTCTGTGTCTCCCCACTGCGCATCTCATTGGAACACATTTCTTCATTCCACGAGATGCAAACAAAGGTGGTTGCTGAAATGGGCAGAGAACTGTCTCTTGCCCGACTTGAGACTCCCACGAGGAAAGGATGGCAGGGCTTCTGGGTGGAGGCAGTTTAGTAGCGCTCAGACACAAGAGGTCGTGGACTCGTCTGTGTAGGAGACATGCTGGTGGACAGTACCGTAGGCTGACCTCTGCCTGCGCCACCTGTGTCCCTCAGCTGCCCTGCAGGCAGACCCCCACGCCTGCGGCATCATGAGTCTGTCTGGCTACCGGAGGGCTCTCTGTCCGTGTGCAGGGCAGGCCAGAAAGAGCCTGAGCCCGGAGCCCTGGAGCAGTCCTCAAACAGAGAGTGAGGACGGCTGGCAGGTGCAGCCCCTGGCCTCTTCGTCTCGGGGGGCCCACTTCTGGACTGTGCACCACGGTCTCCTCGCTCCTGCTGTGCTGACTTGCTCATGAACGCGGTGTCCTGGGCTTTTTGCTTGTCCATTTCACTCCCTCACTCCTGCACTGAGCTTCCTGGAGTCTTCTTCCAAACAAGGTACCTGGGCCAAATTCCTGTCTTGGGGCTGCTTCTGGGGCCGTGGGAACTTGAGAGAATGCCTCAGAGTACCAAGGGTGTGTGGAATGCCTGTGGCTGAGGGGCTCTGGGTGGGCTCCTGGCTGGGGTGGCCCAGGTACTTCTGCAGCGCACAGCTCCTGGTGGCCCTGGGATAACCCAGGGACGTGCCCTTGGTATGAGCTTGCGTAAAGAGCCTCCGTATCTCCACTTACGCCTTCCACCCAGACCAGTGGGGGCGCCCTGGAAGTTGTCTGTCATGCCCCTCTCCTGTCTGCTCCCCTTCTCGTGTGACAGGGAATGTAAGGCTGCATGTGCCAAGGAACCAAGGGTCAGCTGTGTTTATAGTCACCAGGTAGCCTGGGAGCATTGCGCGGCACCTGTGTGTTTACCCTTCCTCTCCCCGGAGCACCAGGCTTCCCACAGAAGACAGCTCGTGTGGCCCTCCCGACTAACGTGAACACACAGTGTCGGTCAGGAGTGCAGAAAGCCTTTCAACCATGCAGACGCCTTTCCTCCGGCCCAGGGCTTCTCAAAATACACTGTTAAGGTTCAGCTGGAGAGATATAACATAAAATTCTGGGCCCCAGGCCAAAAGATTCTGATTCTGGTGTGGGACCTGAGAATTTGCATTTCTAACAAGCCCCTATGGATGCTGGGGACCACACTTTGTGTTTGGGGGCTCAGTTTCCCACCCTGACCTCAGCTGTCAGTCATGCTAACAGCTGCATCATGATGAGCATGAAATTCATCACCTAGAACCATTCTGGGGCTGGGACTGGCCTCCTGTTCGCACTGGCTGTGCCTGGGCCTTCCTGCACCTTCACTGCTGCTGTCGGATCCCCGTAGGGGGCTGTGTGCATTCTGCTGGGCAGAGAGACATGTCCTGATCCGTTTTAGAGCCTCGCTGTTGTGGAATCGTATCAGTTTGCCAGGTCTGCCATGACCAAATACCACAGGCTTTCATCACACTTGGGCTCTCCTGAGGTTTGATCTTAGACCACGTTAACACCAACTAACGAGTAAGGCACGTTTCCTTCTCCAAGGGGCAGCACCTGCCTGCGAGGGTTGCCGTGGCGATGGGAGGGGGTGTACACACTCTCAGAGGACTTAAGTAGAAGAGCCCAGTGGTGGGGAAGACTTTCATGCTCAGTCTGTGTTTCAGGGAAGGATGCAATGGTGGTCACGTGATGTCTGTGCACGTCATGTGAGTGAGGTTGGCGTGCAGTCGGCACACCTGGAACTCCAGAAATTAAGTGACCTGCCTAGGGTCCCAGGGTGAGAAATGGGCTGAGCTGGAGGCCAACCCGGCCCTGCTGGTTCCACAGAGCACTTTCCTCGGGAAGGGGGCATCCTGGGGGCCATCAGGAGGTGTCATAGAACACTTCTCTAAACCCCTTTCTTGAGAACAGGCCCTTTGTAAAATGAGAACTGTTCGAGAACGCAAGGCCTGCTGCTTAACTGGTCCGTGAGTCGGCTGCCTGGCTACTTGGGTAGCAGGAGATGACGACCTTGTGCCCCGAAACCTCGCGTCGGCGCTGCTCTGGGAAGGTGTCCTGGAGTCTGTCTGAGGGACAGACGGAGCTCACGCCAATGGCTGTCGGGCTTCCCTGTGAGTAGCCGGTAGTTCACCACTGCTCTGTGTGGTGGAAGTCAGCCTGGCAGCCTGCCGTGTGGCCCACATGCAGGAAGCAGATGTTCATGAGAGATTTTTTTTTAATGTAAATAATAAAACTCCTTAACTTAGTAAAGTAGTAATCTTGAGAATGCTTGAATTAATAAGAGTGTTTACATTTTAGAGTTTAGTGAGGGTTTTTATTTTCTGCTAAATATCATTGATTTTTATTTGTTAATTGATTTGAGAGAGAGCCAGAAGCATCGATTTGTTGTTCTACTCATCGATGCCTTCGGTGGTTGACTCGTGCATGTGCCCTGCGGGGCATTGAACCTGCCACCTCGGCCTCTCGGGACGGCGCTCCAACCCACTGGGCTACCCGTCCAGGGCTCCTTGGATTTTAAATGTCAGTGCATTGAAATTTTTCTCTGCTCTGTTTTTCTGATTTCATAAGTCCTATTGTGCCTACCTCAAGCAGAATTCCATAAAAACAAAACAAACAAAAGAGAAAAACACACATCAGAAGCCCCAGCACATCAAAGTGTCTTCATTTGCCTTTGTTCTGCTGAGGTCTCTGCGCTGGCAAACAGCCATCACTTTCACTTTCTTCTGCTCCCGATTCGGTAAGACTTTATACTAAAGTTCTGTCAGGGTTTGGGCTTTGCCAGTCAGGCTGGTGTCAGGCACAACTGCGGCACACCAGCACACTCGGAGACTGGGTACAGGACTTGGCACCTTGAACCGGTGAGGAGGGAAGGCCCAGCAGGAGTCCCCGGGAGAGCGGAGCCATCCTTTCCAGATGAAGGACGGGTGCAGCATCAAAGAGGAGCCGGCAAGGAGTCGGGTTGAAAGGAACCCTTCCCAAACAGAAGTGTGTGTGTGTGGACATACAAACACCCTTTATTTCCAAGAGTTGGGAAAAGAGATATATGTTTAGTTTCAGAAAAGCGCCATCTCCCGGGTCTGGAATGCTCCAGTTTGTCCAATTTGCATAACAAGGCATGTTACACAACACACTGCAAAAACGTACATTAATTGAAAAGGTTAATGTTGGGGAGGATTAATTTCTCCTTCCCTAGCAACATGGACCTAATTAAATCTTTCCAGAAGCAGATGGACAGTCCCGCCCTCCAGATCGAGGTGTTTATGTAGATACCACGGAGCTAATTGATACTCAGCTGACTCACAGGGAGGTAAACAAGGCACTCTCCCGGCGCCAAAAGTTATGAGTGTGATTTACTGCGTTAATGACTCCTGGAACGGGCTGTGACCAGAGTGAAAGAGATGCCGGGATCCAATTTATTTCCTCGGGGGTCAGAGTCACTCTGAGAGTGAGCCCTGTTCACAGGAACCACCCGGGTTTGGGCATGGGGACTTCGCGCAGGTCCCCTCGGTCCAGGGGCAAGAGCATCTGCCAAGGACAGGTGGTCCGCGGGGGCGTTCGGGGCCTACATTGAAGCGGCTCATGCAGGGGCTCCTGTCTGTCTGCAGCGACTGACTCCTGTGAGTTGGGGCAGAGGAGGGATAGCTCCTGGCAGCTCGTGCCCAGGCTGTGGGCTGGGAAGTGGGGGTGGGGGAGGAAGTGCACCCCGAGGCACAGAGGACTGCATACGCAGACATCACCGTCATCACTAGGCTGTTGATGCACCAGCGTCTCATTCCGTCTCTTCCTTCCTCAGGCCATGCCAGCCTGTAGGCAAAACGGTCTCTTCCGCCCTCCCCTGCCGTTGGCCACCTTCGGGTCCTCAGACCTTTCCCTTCCTCGGGCCTTCTGGAATTCTCTTCCCTCTGCCCCGTGCAGGGCTGGCTCCTTCCCCACAAAGCGGGGCCCATCGAAGAAGTCCCCTCTCGGGAAGTCCTGCTCCATCCAGTCTAAAACACCATCCCTCCCTATGTTTCTTCATCCCACGTCTTGTTTGTGCCCGCAGCGAGCTGCGGGTTTGTCTTCTCAGTTCCCGCCTGTCTCTCCCGGGAGACTGTCAGTTCTAGGTCTTGCAGGGCAGGGCTGTGTCGGCTGCAGTACCCAGTGGGTTCCCAGCACTCAGCGCAGTGCTTGGCACTGATGGGGGCTCAGCGCGCATTTGTGGAGTGGTCCCTACTATTAGAGGATATTAATAAATCATGATTGATACACTGGCTGTGTCTTATACCAGAGAGACTCTGGGAATGCTGCGCGCCCCACCTCGAGGGTCATTAGGAATTCCCACAGTCAGAATGGTCCATGACTTGACCATCGAGCAACTGCAGCACAGGGGTCAGGAGACAGACCAGAATTTTAAACAAGGAGCCGGAACGCGGCAGCCGCCGAGGGCTGTGTTAGGCCTTTGAGAAGGTAAAGCTCCTGAAACAATTAGGAAACAAGGCAGCCCCCCCGCCTGGGTGCCAGGCTCCCCATGCACCCAGGCATGAGGCAGTTTGAGCCCTCGGTCTGTGCTACAGGTTTCTCTGCCCGGAGGACCCATCTCCCTTCCATGCCATCAGGGTCCGCTCTTCCTCGAAGGCCAGGTCCAGTGTCACCTCCTCTAGGAAGCCTCCCCACTGAAAATGGGCCAACAGCATTTAGCTGTAGTGTCACATCTGCTTGTACACACACAACACACATTTCTGGATTTCCTGAGAACGGTAATGAAAGCAAAAATTAATGAACAAAAATTGTCTGCCACACAACCTTTTCAGCTTTGCTGAGGCTCTGTGGGTGCGCTTGCCGCTCATTGATCAGCTGCAAAGCACCCCGTGCACCCCCAGTCTCCCACACACGTCGTGTGGTCCGCCACCCGCCCCCAACAGCACTCCTGTGACCGGCCAGGATCCAGGGCAGAAGACACGGAAGCCTGGGAAGAAAGGTTAAGCTGGGCCCCTAAACGCGAACAGCTGGGGCCTCATACTGGCTCTTTCTTATTTGGGCAATCCTAGGACTTTCCAGAAAGAGACTGACGTGAGTGGGGACGGCCCACGGATACAGTGGTGGGCGGGCCTTTTGTCCACAGTACTTCTGGGGTGGGTCGCCATGCCTGGCCCCTTCCCAAGGCCACCAGACCTGCTGTTCTGTGTTGTGTGTGGCTGTCCTGGCTCAAACACAGTGGCTACTTGGGAACAGTCCCTTATCACAACAGCGTTGTCTAGGTCTAGGCTGCTTGCCAGAGGGCACCTGGAATACCGTCTTGTGGAATCTGTTGCTCTCCTGAGTTTCGGGGTGTTTCTTCACTTCCTGGTCATCAGCCGCCATCCTGCACACAGAGAGTGTGCATAAGCCAGCTCTGCACAGTGGGTGGGACTGTCTCCGGCCGGGTGGGCTGCAGGGCTCTGCAGCTCTCTGATGCTGGGGGCCCCGGGGCTCCTGCAGAACCGCTCCCATCCCTGCTCTCACCTCCCCTGCTCACTGCCGAGCTGGGTTCATTCCGAGGGGAAGTTCAACTTGGCCTTCTCTGGGGTCAGACTAACTCCTGTCCCTTCTTTGTTCCTTCCTGGGCACCAGACAGAGAAGCTGTGTACAATAGTGGTTAATCACTATTGCCTGTGATGTGGAGGAAGATTCCCTGGGTTCAGATCTGCCCTGGTTCCTCATGTATAGACCAGAAATGAAAACACCTCCTTTTGGGGGGAAGCGTGCCTACAGGGGTGCCAGGCACTCAATAAGCAGCCAATCAACATTGCCCATCATTACTGTCATGGTTCCTACTGCTTCTCTGTTTAAGGGGTGCCCTGGAGAGACCACATCGGACCCACTCGTCGTGTCTGCAGAGGCACCCCTGCCATGTTCCTGTCCCCTCCCCCAGCTTTGAGTCTTTCAACCCACCCTGGACCTGGAGGGGACCTGCCATGTCTATCTGCGCCCCCGATTTCAGGTGAAGTCCACAGTCTTTCAAGGCAGCCACATGCACTTGTTAAGCGGACTGGAACCATCTGGCACCACACTGAAATACAACCACCGCATTCCCGGGAACCTGCTTGGCTACATCTGTTGTTTTTTGCCCAGGAATACCCAGCCCCCAATCTTCTCTCCTTTTTTGTTTCTACCTGTAGATCAAGTCGCAGAACACTTGCCCTCCTGACGGCCTCCTCTGCCTCTGAGCCTGCGCCCTGGAGGTGCGCAGGGAGACAGGTAAGCTTCTGCTCCTCCCCGTCACCCACGTGCAGAGGGAGCTGCGGGAATTCCAGTAAGTACTGTTCTCACCCGGTGGCACTGCGGCCTCGCTGGCATTGGGGAAGCCCACCTCGGGCTGCTAGGCTGGGAGGGGTCACGGGCTTCATGCTGAACATCAGCTATGACTGTGGCCGTTCCTGGGGTGTTGATGGGGAGACTTAGTCTTGGTGAGGTTGGTGCCTTTCTGAGGTCAGGCTGCTTGTAAGGGGCAAAAGCGAGGGTGGGGCCAGTGGAACAGGCTGAGAATGAATACAGCGTGTGGGTAGAAAGAGGGGTCATCAGACCGAGGGTGACCTCCGGTTCCTGTTTGAAGGCACTGGCCATGCGACCCGGTGGTGGTGGTCTCTGAGTGCCGGTGTCCCTCTGTCAGACGTGTGTGTGGGAAGGCCCAACTCACGGTGCAGGTGAGTGTTCCGGGAGCTCCTGTGGGGAAGCACTTTGCACTGTGGCAGGTGGCTCCCCCAGGAGGGGTGCCCCCGCCGGACTCTGGAAGCAGTGCTCTGCCCAGGCTCCCTGGGTGCGGCCCCTCCTTACACGTGCTGCTCCCCATCCAAGCCCCCATCCTCTCCTTCTGTCTGTCACAGGGCTGGTCAAAGTCTTGACCCCAGCCCAAACCAGGAAGGCTGACTCCTGCACGCCCAGCGGCCTTTATCAGGACGTGGCTGTCCGGGTGTCTTTCACTTCGCTCGGTGTCCTGTTTGTCCCCCACCTGCCACCCACAGCCCAGGGGGCCTGGAGGGCACAGACCGTGTGAGTCACTCCCAAGCCTGATGCTTCTCAGGGCTGTTTATGACTGGCCCATCTGCACTCCCAAGCCTGATGCTTCTCAGGGCTGTTTATGACTGGCCCATCTGCCTCCAGCCTCGCTCCTCTGCAGCCCGCTCTCCACGCAAGGGCTGAGTGCTCTTCTCACAGGTGACTCGGGCAACCTCAGCCTCTCTCTGACACCCCGCAGTGCCTTCCTGTCACACTTACAATAAGCCCCAAAGCTGTCCTGAGCCTCGGCCTATGCACACACCACACCTACTGCCACCTCCCGCCGCCAGCTGGCCTGCCCGCCAGTCAGCCTATAACCTGAACAGTCTCTCCAGAGTCATGTGTGGCACACAGGAGGCCTCAGGAGCTGTTTGCTGATCTAACTGAATGGCAGAGGTGCGACATTAGGGACTGTCACATCCTCAGTGACCAGGGTCTGGCACACTGGGGGCCCCTGGTGCCCGTTTTTAGTGCACGAAACTGTGCGCATGCTAGATGTGGTCGCAGAGTAAGGACCCGGGTGAAGAAGCCCACGCTTATCCCGTGTTGTCTGCTCAGCTTTCCCCGGGCGGCCTCTGTTCAGGAGACGACGGATGCCCCTGCTTTTCTAATGTCCCTCTGAAGGACCATCTTTCAAATCCCCTGCTCCCTGTCATGTCTGCCAGTCCACATTTCAGTAGTAAGGGGGGCCCGGGGGCTGGGGACAGGGGCCTTTCTCTCTGGAGAGAAGCTGCCACTCGGCCTGGCTGCCTCCCCCACTCCTAGCCACAGCCTGGGAAATCAGCCCCCAGCCGAACAGGTGGACAGTGGTGCTGGCGAAGTGAGGATATTCATGGAAATGTCACTGAGCAAACTGACGCTCAGCTGGACTACAAGAAGGGAAACAGGACGGGCACGCAGCATTAACAGCTGGGAAGATCGTTTGCCACGTTAACGACTCTTCCCGGCAAGCTGCTCTGGGGGGCGCAGGGAGTCGGGATCAAATTCATTTTCTTGGTCAGTGAAGCCGAATGCAGAGGTGACACCCGCTACACGGAGCTGAGGAGTCCCTCAGCTTGTGCACCACCTGGCCCTGCTGGGGAGTTCCTGGGTGCTCGTGCAGGGGGGGTGGGGCTTTCCCCCTGGAGGAAAGGCTTGCAGCGGGAGCTAAATAGTTTTGTCCTCAAGCATGACATTTTTCAGAGCCTACTGTGTGCCAGTCTGCCTGGTGTGGAGACTAAAAAGCTATAAAGATGCAGCCAGTCTTCTGAGACCGTAGTCTGTCCAGGAGGTGGAGTTGTGGCATGCACAGCACCGCATTATAGAGACGCTGCTACAAATGCCCACAGTGGGAGGACACAGG
Organism: Tonatia bakeri; assembly: GCA_004024845.1. Lineage (NCBI taxonomy): Eukaryota > Metazoa > Chordata > Mammalia > Chiroptera > Phyllostomidae > Tonatia > Tonatia bakeri. Next base: position 248,908 of record PVIA01000793.1, read on the forward strand.
ACAAGGTGGTCACCTTTGCATTGGGTTGGAGCCGTGGAGGCTTCCTGGATGCGGTGACACCTGTGAGGATTGATAGTAGCTCAGCATAGATGAGCAGGCCAATCTGGCAGAGAAGACAGCAAGAACAGTCAACTGGAGTTTGGAGAACTGTGGGCAATAGGATAGAGACAGGGTTTAGGGATGCAGCGGGGGGAAGGGCAGGGGGCCCTGGGTGTTGCGCCTGCAGAAATATCCAGCACCTGATTGGAAGGGGCTGGACGAGCAAAGCAAGGAGTGGGCAGCCCCACCTGATCAGGTGTGACCTAAGAAAATGCCTCTGGGCTGCGTGAGGAGGGTGGGTTTGGGCTTTACAAAAACCACTTTGACAGATGGAGTGGGAGAAGCAGAGGCGCATAGACTTAAAGAGGTGGGTGCCGATGGAGTTGGAAGTATTTTGTCGTTCTGGGGCCCGGGACGTGAGATGTAAATCTGGAAAGGTCAGTGAGGACCACGTAACCCAGTGCTTTATCTCGAGAGGGTACTTGGACGTGGTAAAGCACTGCAGGGTTTTAAGCAAGAGAGTGGCAGGACAGGACTTGTGTTTGAGAAGGTTCCCTCTGGTAGCAGAGTGGGTTCCCATGTGAACTGGAGGGCAAAACGCTGACGAGACAGGAGAGGAGGTGGCAGGCCGCTCCGTTTGTTTGGTCAGGGGATGGCGGGGCCGGAAACACGTTTGTGGGGTGAGTTACCTGAAAAAGATAAGTTCAAACCCTAATCCCCCGTGTGTCTGACCACGACCTTTGTGTGGATAGGGCCTCTGATGTAACCAAGTTAAGCTGAGATCATACCGGATGGGAGCCTGATTCAGTAACCACTGTCCTTAGAGGGAGGGGGATGTGTGGATATGGGCACACGTGGGTGACAGCCCGTGGCAGTGAGAGCAGGGGGTCTCTGGTAACCATCAGAGGCCGTGAAGAGACGAGGAAGAGCCTTCGGAGAAAAGGTACCCACCCCCACGCCTGGGTGTCAGAGCTTCTGCCGCCTCCCTTTCTGAGGGGAGAAGGACCCCATGGTAGGCTGCTTCTCACGCACTCAGGTCCCCGAATCTGTCCCGAATCGAGGCTTCTGGGCCTGGGGCTCTGCATCTGCATTTCAGCAGTCTCTCCCAATATCGTGCTCATTTGCTTTTGAGAACTGCTGGTCAGCATGTAGAGAAACACCCTGCTCAGTGAGATCACTAACATCTCCGCCCCCAACCCCTCCCCCTGCCCCCGGGAAGTACAGATGAGTACGAGGTATGAACAGATGGACCTGGTGGGGAGGAGTGGGGGAGGCCCAGGGACAGCCAGCGGCCAGGGCCGCTCTGCCTCCAGGTCCTTGAAATTCCAGGGTATCAGTAGGCATTTTCTTTTGCTCACTTTGGGATGAGTTAACTTTGTAAATGTCTCTGCAAGCCGTGGGACAGGATGTCCTGACTCTGGCATGCCTAATCGTGCTCACATGGAAGGGTCGAGTTTCTCACTGGGGCTAAAGCTGACTGGAACAGCCTCAAAGATCTCTTCTTTCTTTTAAATCTAACTTTAAGAAAATCTCTTTTTTTTCCCCACTGAATAATTCAAAAACTTAAAATTTGCATGTTTCAAACCTCTATTGAGCATTCCATTTTCCTTCCTAAATCACACCATTCTGGAGTCCTTTTCAAAGTGTCATCTCCTGTGCCATTTTCTAAAGAACACGCTTGAACTGCAGCTGAGCGCCTGCGTGGCTGAGCGTGAGAACTCTACCAGACAGGAAGCATGCATTCATGTCTCACACACGCAGTCATGTCTCACTAGCTGGCCGGGCCGTCTTGCGGGAGTGTCTCACTTTCCTTCATCCAGGAGCAGAGCATCCCCCCCAGGAGAGCGGTCGCTCCTACACGGGCTCCTGTGTGGGGCGTGGCTGGTTCCGTGCCTGACACGGAAGAGTTGGGTAACAAATACCAGTTTGCGTGGTGGGTGCGTTCCTTCATTCCTTCACCCACATCACTCTTGGCGTGGGGGATCACAGTCACAGAAAGCTCTCAGTGTTCACGGATCTTTGCTGTTTTGGTGGGTTCGGCAGTTCTGGTGGTGACCGGAGTGGCTGCTCTGGAGCTGACATCAGTCTCTCTCAGCACAAGGTGACTCGAAGATCTCCTCCATACGTGGGTGCCTGTGTTGGGGCTTGAGCCTCTGTATTCCTGAGACGGTCCCAGGTGCTTCCAGGGCTGCGAGTCATGACTGCCCTTCCCTCTAAGAGGTGGGGCCTGGAGGTCATTTGTGGCAACTGGCCAGATGCTCAACTGCCCCATTCACTCTGCCTGGACACCAGGAGGCACTAGAACCCCTTGCTACCTGGGCCACGGGGCTGGTGTCTGGCCAGTGGGACAGGAAAGAAGGGACGGACTCCTGACAGTTGGATGTCCTGTGACACTCCCCATGGTCACTCTCTGCTTGTCAATGGGCTGTGTGCAAAGCATCCAGGGAAGGATTCCTGGGGGGCCTAGAATATGGCGGGTCCGCAAGACTCAGGAGCTGTGATCTCCAAACCACTCTTTACAAAGCCAATTAATACGTGGAATGCCTAATTAGACAATGACCTAAATAAGAAATAAGCCCGTCACAACGGCTGGTATGAATTGCCTGACCAGCACGACAGGTGTGAAGAGTTACTGATGCCCGTGGCCCTTACGGTGGGCTGGCCGGGCAGCCAGGACTGCAGCCCGATGTTAACGTCACTCTGTGCGCCTTCGAGTGGCAGAGTTGGGACACACCCCGAGTGAGCTCGGGTGTGAGGGATGCCGGCGTCCCCTCGGAGCACTTCCGTGTCTCACTGCGGCACCTATTCTGTCTCGTTCCCTCCCTTTGCCTCCATTTTCCCCAGTGTCCCGCCCCACTTAACATGGCTGTTTCCCAAGGCGAGAGTGAGAAAGGGTCAGGACGCTTGGTCGTGCCCAGGGACAGTCAACAGGTTGATTGTTGGGCGGGCGCAGAAGAAACAGCCGTGGCCCAGGTGTAGTGGACGGCAGAGGCTCAAGAGCAGCCTGGGGCTCGTGGGCCTGATCTACAAGTGAGGGGCGGGGCTCCTTTGGGGAAATCAATTGGGTGTCACGGAGTATTTATGCTTCCCCGCTCCTGACACAGCATTTTATTCAGTTAATATGCCGCCTCTACAGCTCGGCCCCCTGAACGTCTCCTCCTCTCGATGCCCGACAGGGTTGCCGGCTCCTTTCCGATGGGGCCTTTGGGTTCCCCCTGAGTGTCCTGGGAGGTGGGTTTTGTCCTCGGCCATCAGACACCCTGGTGTGTGGCTGGCTTCCAGTGCCGTCGTGTGGGTGGGGACATTGGGGGGCGGTGCTTCAAGGCAGAAACTATTTACTCTGTCAGAATTGTAGAGTTCACGGACCCACACATGTAGCCCTTCTACATTTGGCCTCTTCATTCTACAGCGGAGGCCTGAGAAGGGAGCGTCACCTGCCCAGGCGGGTCTTACGGTGGGACCATCCCCCGCCCCCCCCTCCCAGTTACCCACAGGGTGCAGCAGCCAGTACGGGCGCACCTGTTCCTGTGGAGAGCAGCGACCATCGTGATGGGCTGACATCCGTGGCCGTGGCTGTTCCCATGCCCCCTCCCAGCCCAAAAGGTGCCGCCTGAGTGGATGCTGCTGAAATTAAAATCACCACCTTTGTCTGTGAGGCCACAGGCCCTCTCAAGTCGATGTGAAATATTTAGGGGGATGTCGAAAACCAGTGTATGCTCTGTCATGCTGAGCAGAGGAAGGGCTGCAGCTAGTGCCCGTCTGATTCTTGGTGGGCAATGCAGACACATGTCCTCATTTAACTCTACAAGGACATTGTTACCTTATAAAGACTATTCGAGGAGGTGAGGTGGCATCATGAAGCGTAGGGGAGAGCAGGGTGGGGGTCACAACCCGAAGGACATTGACGGTGAGAATCCTCTTGCAATCGGGGCTTTGGATGTGAAGATAGGTACTTGAAGACAAAGTTCTCTGTCTTCCTATGAAAATCCACTGGGTTCCGTGTTAGGGTTCTTTGCTAGCAGCCAGAAGCAGGGGCTTCCTTCCTTCCTTTCGTGGAGAAAGCCAGGAGTGTTTGCCTTTGAGGCGTAAACAACGTGTGATTCTTCTTGTTAACTAAAAACAAACGGCCCCTCCATGGAACTCTGTGGGGAAACAATAAGCTTTGGAATGCAGTGTCCGACGGACCAGAAATGCGGACTGAAGTGTTAGGTTCTTTAGATTAGAAAGGGAACTCAGCACCGGCAGAGAACAGTGGGCCCTTACCGCTGGTTTCGTGGTCTCTGCAACACAACGGTTGCATCGGCGGGCTGTGCCGGGCCCCGCCGGCAGTGCCCCCTGAAGGTCAGGGTCAGCTGGGCAGCCACACAACAGGGCGGGTTTTCATGGTGGGCATCTGGCCACACAGGCCTGGACTGAGTCTCACTTCCATTCGCTCGTTGAGTAATTTGGGATACATTGCTTGTTTCCCTGAACCCCAAATCTCCCTCTTCTATTTTTCCTTAGCTTGGAGGGAGAGTTCAAAATAGCCGTCTTGCAAGGTGATGGTAAAAGTCAGGAGAAGGAGGTCACTCTCCCAGTCACATGTGTACGGAGCTTCCACTAAATGACTTGTCCAAAGTCACAGAGCCCGTTAGCTGCAGAGTAAGCACCTGAACCTGGTCCCTCTGACTTCAGTCCACTGAGTTCTGCATTATGTGCAACGTGTTTGGATGACGTAAGGATGTCGGAGGTGACCGAAGAGGAATGGGGAACCCGCTGAGGAAGCTCAGCCCGTCCTGTGTTCGACGTACCCTGGGGCCAGCTGTGAACGCTGCTGCCCACCTGCTTGCATCCCTCCCCTTCTCCCTCCCTCACTCCACTGTCCTGCCTTGTCACCCATACTCCAGCCCGCGGCCAGAGCCACCTTCCTCAAGTGAGCCTGGCGTGTGTGTGCCTTCTGTGATGCCCTGTCAACCAAAAGGAAAGTGCGAGGTGTTTGGTGTGGAGTCTCAGGCAGGGTCTAACCGGTAGGCAGAGGCCATGAGTGTTGAGCACAGAGCCTCTAACGCAGGGGGACTGAGACCAGAGGGACAGACGGGAGGAGCGTTGTTACTGGCACTCAGGGACCAGGGTGTCCTGAAACCTGGACCTGTCCTGGGAGGGTCCGTCTGGGATGGAGGGAGCTCAGAGAGTGGCCACACTGGATGGCATGTGAAGCAGCGGAACCCCCTGGCTCTCCCCATCTGCTGCTGCTCCCATGCCCTCTCCCCGAGTCTCATTGTCAGCACGTGGGTGGGACCCAGCAGACACAGAGCCCTCAGGGCCAGCATCACTGTGGTTCAGAGCAGGACAGGGAGGAGGAGGAGGGCCGGGTCTGAGAGCCCGCTGGCCTGGGACCCACACTGTGGCTCACCAGACCCCTGTCCCCCATCTCTGGACACAGCCTCTAGGTCTGTCTGCTCTCTGATGCTCCCCACACTTAAACCAATGAGCTGTCCTCCTGGAAGTTTCTCCTCCTCACCACCAAGATGCCGAGCCTGCTCCCTCCCAATCTTCCAGAACTGATATTTTACGCATCAGCTCCCATGCAGAGAGACTTTCCCAAATGTCGGAGAAGCAGCCGTCGGCCTCGCTGAATGAACTTGGGCTCATTTCCCATTTCTCATTCCCATCAGTGTCTCATGTGTAAAGTCAGGATTATGGCAAAGGTCCTCAACCCTGAGCACAGGGTCGGGCACATAGTAGGTCCTTTACATGTGTTTGTAGAATAGACGAATGAAAGATGACTCTGAACTCGACGGTTCAAAGGCACGATCCCTGGGCTCACGTGAGATTACATTTGCCTATATCCAGTGACCCCCTGCATTAGTAGCGAGGGCCGGCATACTAAAACACCGCAGACCTGGGGCTGAGATAGCAGAAGTTCCTGTCTCGTGGCTCTGTCAGCTGAAAGTCCAAGGTCAAGGCACTACCAGGTTGGATTTCTCCCAAGGCCTCTCTTTTTGGCTTGGAGGTGGCTGCCTTCTTCCTGTGTCCTTTGCATGTGCACCTCCCTGGTGACTTTTTCTTAGGACATGAGTCATATTGGATAACATCCATATCCTTATGACCCCATTTGACTGTAATTACCTATTTGAAGACTATCTCCAAATACAGTCACTGTGGGAGTAGGGCTTCAGCCTAGGAGTTTTTGGGAAAGAGTTCAGTCCCTAACGCCACCCCTCTAGGGGACATTAGAGGGGCCCTGATGAGCCTTGTCAGAGAGTTTGTTCTTCGAAGGGTAGACCTTTGTTCGGAGGTGCCCCGGGCCCAGGTGTCGGCAGTTTCCTTTGGCTTCCCACCATCCACCTGCGTCTGGGACAGTGGATCACACCCCTCAGGCCACTCCAGTGCTCCCGACTCCAAGAGGAAGAGCGACCCTCGCCTTCCGAGGTGCTCATCCGAGTTTCCCTGCCTGGCATTCCTGATGGCCTCAAACTGCAGTGATGATCTCAGCTGGAGATGGGCAGAATAATGAGCTGTTCATTCACATTTGAGACACTAATTAAAAAGGCACAGTCCTGTTTTCATGAGTTGTACTGATGACTTAATCATAGCCAGACTGTGCGAAAGAACGAACGTCTCATGGCGAGGCTTCAGAGAGACTGGAACTTAAAAGCACCCAGTGACTGCCACCAGCATGCAGGAGGACAAGGACAGAGCAGGGGGACGACACGGCAGGCCTCCCAGGCCTGGTTCTGGGTCCAGAGCCCGTCGTGGGCTGAGCGACCCCAGGCCGAGCCCTGCTCTCTGGGCCCGTTTCTTCCTACAGGAAAACGATGACGGTGTTGGACCCGCCTCACTTTCTGCCTGCTGCGGGGTCACCTCCAAGGGTGGCCAGCTGCCACACTGCTGCCTGGCGAAGGACTGGGCCTGCCTCGCTCCCAGTGGACCAGCTGTGGTGACGCCATGGTGTGTTTCATCATCCGAGTGGCCATCATCAGGAAGAGGGAGAACTTTGTTGAGTGAAGAGCTTGAGCCATGGGAAATGGGCACAGACTAGAGAGGGACTGGACGGGCATTCAGAGAGCAGCTTCCGCACACCGAGAATGCCCCTCGTCCCCTTTAGCCTTTCCCTTGTGGGGGGGGGCGCTGCCCTGAGCGTAGAGGCGAGGCTCAGGCGTGGGTGCGTGGGTGTCCCAGCCTGCAGAGACCCCGACTGCTTCTCTCTGTGGCAGCTGGTGGCTGTGACCACAGGTTTGTGCACATCTGTAATTGCTTGGTGTCACATCCCGTTTCCTCTCCATTCTCTGTCTGGGTGGATTTATGCATTCCCTTTTCCTCACTGATAATTCAGAAGGGCTTCCTTCTATCTTGTTTCCCTGTAGGTTTTCTGTATTTTAGAATTAGAAAATTGTTTATTGCTCTTCAGGACTAATGTCCTAGGACAGTTTCAGGGTCACAGGAAAACCGAGAAAACAGTGCAGAGACACCTCCTACCTCCACATGAGAAAGAGTCCCGTCCCCATCGGTGTCCCCTGCCAGAGTGGCACATTTGTTCCAACTGTCCAGCCTACACTGACACATGCAAATGAGGCAAAGCCAAGTTCACAGCAGGGCTCATCTCAGTGCACGTTCTGTGGGGTTGGGCAGACAAACAATGACAGGCAGTCCCCACTGGTGTTGTGTCGCACAGAGTGCTCACTGCCCGCCAGGCCCTCGGCCCTCCGTCTCTCCACCCGTCCCCACGCCCAGCCCCTGGCAACCTCTGATTCCTCGGTGTCTTCGTAGCTTCTCCCTTCCCTCCCTTCATGCCTTCTCCCATGTAGTTGGAACCCCACGGTCCGTAGCCTCTTCAGATTGGCAGTACATACATTTTTGTCTAAAAGAAAAAAGCAGGTCTTTTGATGTTGAAAATGTGGATTGACACTATCTTTCCTTCTGTTTTTGTCCATGTTTTGTAAAACATATATTAGCGCTTAATTTATGTGCATTATATAGCTTAGCATATGCATGTGCATGCATCAGTACTATGTCGTTTACATATAAGTATTTATTTTATATACAGACAAGTGTATATCGGAGGCACATGCTGAGAAGTTATCATTGCTAGGAGGCAGGAGCAGAGACTTTCAGAGACCACGGTGCTTTTTCTAAGAGTCTGCCTCGTTGTTTAGTTCTGTTCACTCCCGGGCCGTTTCCGGTGTAGGAAAGCCGTTTCTGGGCCTCATTTACCTCTACTTGTTTTTTTCAGTACATCAGAGACAAGGATACATATCAGCCTCAAGTTCACTGATGATTCATCCCATTTATCCTGATAAATGAAACTACATCACCGTTCACCAGCCTCTGATACCATGGCCTTGAGGCTGACTGACTCATACAAACCTCTGTCAGTGGGGAGACAGAAGATGATATCAAGAAGACCAATGTTTAGTTAAAAAGAAAGAAAAGAAAGAAAGAAAAAGAAGGAAGGAGGGAAGGAAGGAGGGGAGGGAGGGAGGGAGGGAGGGAGCGAGGGAGGGAGGGGGAGTATCATCCCTGGGGGAATGGGAAGCACTGCGGAAGAGGCCCTGATCTGAAGAAGGCTTCAGGAGGGGAGACCTGGGGGTCCCAGAGAGAGTGGGGCTTTCTGATGGGAAACCATGGGTGGAGTCCCAGAGAGCAGAGCGCTCAGGGTGAGGTAAGGAGGTGCAGCGTGGCCCCAGGGTGTAGCCAGGCAATTTCAGGGTGAGGGTGAGCAGAGAGGCTCCGATCCAGCATGGACCTGTTGAGCTAAGATTTTTCTCAAAGGTCAGACCGAGTCCCAAAGGCCTTTTCCAGAAAAGGTGTATGGCACCATGGTCATTTACTTTTACTTGTTTTTCCATCCATCTCCTCCACAAATATGTGTTGACTGCTCTCTGTCGTAATCCACACAGAGCTTTCACTCACACCTTCTAGTTCGTTCATTCGGTGCTACAACTTCTGTGTGACAGGCGAGCCGCCCAAGGCTCCAAAATTCTCAAACTTGTCCAGTATCACACAGTTAGTTACAAAGGTTCTTCCTGAAGTTCAGGTGCCTGGGTCAGCACCCACTGTTCACGGTGTTCCTCTCTTTGTGCAGAATCAAGGGTGTTTGCTACACAAAACTGCTCACGAACAAGCAGAGTCAGAGCAGAAAGGCGACCCTGACCTTCCCACAGCGAGCGAGGAGCAAGAAAGCCGCAGGCGGGTGGCTCGCAGAATCCAGGAAGTCACTTAATAAGGAGAAATTATCAAGCAAACCTTGAGGGGACCCCAAGAGCATTTTGAAAACTGCAGCCTGGGCAGCCACCACCAGGCAGGGCCTTGCTCAGGCCAGCAGGTTCCGCACGGCTCCCGGGGGTGCAGCTCTGTCCTCTGGCTCCCACGCATGGTCCACTTCACAGGAGACCCTCGTTAACCTGTTCAGTGGGTTCTTGACAAAGAGTATTATGACAAGGGTATAAAAACACACCCATTTTCCTTGCAGAGAGGAATATGGATATTCACAGAGTGTGGAGGGGTTGGGGAGAGAGCTGTTAGTTATTATTGCTGTATACCAAGTGTTCTACATATGTTGCTTTGATTAATGTTTATGATCATCTTTTTTAAAAAGATTTTATTGATTTATTTTTAGAGAGGGGGAAGGGAAGGAGAAAGGGAGAGAAACATCAGTGTGTGGTTGCCTCTTATGCACCCCCAACTGGGGACCTGGCCCACAACGCAGGCATGTGCCCTGACTGGGGATTGAACCAGCGACCCTTTGGCTCTCAGGCCAGCACTCAATCCACTGAGCCATGCCAGCCAGGGCTGTTTATGATCACCTTGAAAAGAAGGCATTGAGAACCATTGTTCCAGAGGAGAAACCAGAAGTGGAGAAGTCTCTGCCGCATGGCTGAGCCGGTGAGCAGCACTCAAGACGGAGACTGAGGGCACCCCGTCTACTTCCCAAACCCATGCTCGTTCCCCCACCTCACGGTATCGGGGAAATTCAGGGATGGCCCACCCACATCACCAAGAGGTTCCTAGCAATGTGGGGAGTGGTCCTTAGAGATGCCAGACCAAAAAGATAGGACTCCATAAGTCTGGAGGAACCCAAGTTCGTGGCTGATGTGGCTCATCTGCATAAAATGACAAAGGCAGTGGGGAAGATTGACAAATGCAATGAAAAACCTGACTTAGCATCAATGCCAAGAGTCAAGGGTTTCATCCGTTATTTCTAAATAAAGCATCTACTGCGGGCCAGGATCTTGTAGCTATTGGGGCAGATCAGAAGGCACGTTTCCTGCTCTTGGAGGCTTTCTGAACAAGGTGGAAGGTGAGCAACAGAAGCAGCTAATCAACAAGTCACAGACAAATAAGGTAGTTTCAGCGAACAAGAAATTGTATGTCATCATTAAAGCAAGGTGTTACAATGGAGAGGAACAGAGGAGCTGGCTACTGTAGGTTGGGCTGTCTGGGAAGGCTTCTCTGGGCCCTTTAACATGAAAGGTGAGGTTGGAGTCAAGAGAAAGGACCCACTTGTGCAAAGATCTGGAGGTCAAACCTCATGGAATGGCTCTCAGTCCAAGTGTTTGGTTTGCTCTCAGGAAGCCCGCCCTTCTCTCTACTCAGAGTCCAGGCCCCACCCTGCAGCTCTGGTTGGGGAGACCAGGGGCTCAAGCCTTGCCAACAGCGACACATTTGCCTTCTCGTAAGAGTTTGGTGTCTTCCCTCCAGCATGGCTTTGGACCTGGCCATGCAATGCAATGGTGAGGTGAGGAGTGGTTTTGGCTTTGGGGGAATTAAGTCACATAGCACAGCCTGGCTTATTAGTTTTGCATTGGGTTCTGGGAACAAAACCCAGCTAATAGAAATGGTCTTTGCTTTGCCAGGCGGGTCTGTGCATGTATCATCCCTGGGAGCCTCGGGGGGCTGGCGGGACGATATGGTAGGATGAGTGAGCACCTGGGCTCTCTGAATGAAGTGTCATTTAGTGGCACTCCTGTTTACCTCAGCTTGTGACAGCAGTCTGGAGGCAGACACCCACCAGCTCCGGCCCCTCCCCGGCCCGGGTCCTGTCCCGGCACTGCCTTTTCCAGTTCTGGAGTCGGGGGCAGGTGCTCTGCTGCCCACGTCTTCAGTGTCCCTGTCTTCCGGATGCGTGTTGGCAGATGTCTTCGCTGCTGCTAATGTCCAGCCACGAAGTGAGCGTGTGGGGACTGCTCTGCCAGGCCCAGGGTCTGCGCTCACGTGTGAGAGAATAGGGCTCCACGTTGGGTTTAGATTTAGAAGCAACTAGAGGTGCTAGGATTTAAATCAAGCCCCTTTCTGGGGGCGGGGAGGAAGACTACAGAAAATCGTAACAGTTCAAAGGGCCAGATTTGTACTGAGCTGATTTTTACAGTAGTGTGTGCTCACCAGCAGTGTCAGTGCAAGGTGGAAAAGCAGAGCCAAATAAGTGTGTGTCGGTGCAACAGTGTCCGAGGTAATGAACAAAAGGAGTGGTTTATAAAGCTCAGTCTTCCCCGAGAGCCACGTTTCATCAGTCTGTATACTAAAACATGTTTCTCAAACGTCGACATCTGTACCGATACAGAAGTTTCCATGTCAGACGGGCAAGGACAGCACAGGAACAGAACAGTCAGCAGAAAGGGGCCCGCGGCAGCGTCTCACACTGACTGACAGGGAATCGACCCAGGACACGTCCACCAGGGACAGCAGAGCCCTATCGCAGCTCTTCCCGAGGACTTCGCTGCTCCCTCCTTAGTTAGAAAATGAGTTGTTTCTCTGGGTCTCAGGGTCCAAGCATCTGGGCATCTATCTCTGTCCCTGGGAGAAAGCAGCTCCAGATCGGAATCTGACTGGCAGTGCCGTTTATCTCCGAGTCGCTCGTTCGTGGTTTATCTTCAGTTGAAGAGCTCGTGTTCCTGCAGGGAGGTTCCTATGTCTGATTTCATGTTTTCTCTTCCTAGGGAATGAGAGCTGCTGTCACCATAGAGCCACCACTAATAACGATCATCATCTGTATCGATTATCTACTGCCGTATAACAGATGACCTCAACTTTTAGAGGCTTCGACAACCATAAATATTAATGGTATCGTGATTTCTGAGAGTCAGCCGCTTGCAAGTGACAGAGCTGGGTCGCTCTGGCTTAGGGTCTGCTGTGGGTTTGCAGCCCAGGTGTGGGCTGGGGCTGCTGTTCTCCGAAGACCTGATGGGGGCAGGACTGGAGGGTCTGTTTCTACAGCGGTTCAGTCATGTGGCCGGCATGCTGTTCCTGGTGGTGGTGGGGAGGCTCAGTCCCTCACCATGTCCATCCTGGCATGGGAGGGTGTCCTCGTGACACGGAGCTGCCTTCTCACACAGCGAGCCTTCCGAGGGAGCAAGGTGGAAGCCGGGATGGCTTTCATGCCCTCACCATGGCGCGTGGCCACACAGGGTCATGTCAACGGCACCTTGTCATTTGTGCGGGTCCACCCCATCTCACGTGGGAGAAGTCTCCCCATGAGCTCGAAACCCAGGCAGCATCAATTACTGGGGGGCCACTTTGGAGGCTGCTGCCCCCACTGGCATCATAAGTTTCTGAACGAAGAAATGACCGAAGACATGAGAAATACAGAAATGTTTAAGACAATGTTGTCGAGGTAGATCCCCTTCTAGGGGACAGTTGCCTTTGTGGATGTGCCTCCTTCACGGGCCACGCTGTGGTTTTGAGTGGGGAGGAGGCAATGATAATTTCTGTCTGAACTTTATGTCAGTTGCCACGGTAATTACAAGACAGTAACTACTCTCACACAATAATTGATGGTAATTGCTTCCTACTTTAATAGTTATATAAACAAGACTGTGCGATAAGAATCCAAATATTCCCTCAAAAGGAAAAAGACAATCAAAGAAGAACATCAGGTTAATTTGTAGGCTGATGGGGCGCTAACACATCCAGGCCACATACCAACAATGACCCGCACAGCAGCTGCCCGGCTTGGCACTGCCTCGGAGCTGGCGAGGGTCACGGTGGGAGCGAGGGCACCAGGCCAGCTGGCGTCAGCTCTGGGACATTGCCGAGCTGGCGGCTGCTGCCCAGCTGCCCACCGCAGCCATGCCCGGGCACGCAAGTGCATCAGGGCTGCTGACACGAGAGACCAGCAGGCTCATTGGGGGAAGGCGTCTTTTCTCTGCTGCTTCCCGTGCCTTCTGGAAAGACAGGTTCGAGGCACATGGGGAGGGAACAAAGGCTAGGGTTGGTTTTGAGGTGAAGGCCCCTGGAAGCGAAGGGGGAGGAGGCACAAGCCGGCCAGCACTTAGTTCACGGGCACAGGTGGGCCCACGTTTGCTAGAGAGGGGAGGGGCTCATGGATGAGGCGGGGGAAGCTCCCAGAAACCCTGATGCGTCCCTCCCTATTGATTAGTGGGTGAGTAGCAGGTGGAAATAATATCGGTGTGTCCAAATACAGAGGAAATACAAGAAGATATAGAAGAAAAATGCTGTCCAAGACCAGGAACTCGGAAAAGCTGAGGGAGACAACATCTTGAGGCCCCCCCCCACCATAAAGGTCTGTCCACCATGGGCCCTTGAAGACAGGGGCCACAGTGACGTCAGCAGCAGTTCCTGTTCAGGAATCCACAGATGATGATTCCCTACTGGGAACAATGTGGGAACCAGAGGGAAAATAATGCCCTAAGAAGTCGGCAGCTCAGATCTGGGCAACTCCAGTGAGGAAGAAGCAGCGCCAGCCACCTTGGGCACATGGGAGCTGAGGGCCGCCTGCAACACTGCGGAGGTGACTTCACAACAGTATCAGCGCTTAACTCGTTCTGAGCTGGGGGCACCTGACATGCAGGGTTTGGAGGGGAAACAGACATGGAGAGTTTTGAAGGTGCAGGATGAGAAGGGAAGGCGTGTCAAGGAAGAGCTGATCCCCACTGTACAAGTGGGAACTTTGCTAGATGGGGACAGCCTCTCAGCTGCTCCTCTCTAGGAAATGAGGAATGAGCAGCAGGTCCCCTCCCAACATGGCAACAAGGCTCAGTCGTTCCCCCTCTGGGAGACAGTGTGTCTGGTTTCCTGAACTCTGGGCAACAACCAGCACCAGACCGAGCGATAACTTGGCCAGGATGATGTTTTATTGAACCCCCCTTTTTCCTCCACTTCCCTTCTTCAGTTTCATCTTCGGTAGCAGTGACTCTTAGGGACATCATTGGGCCAGGCAAAGCTGTCCAGAATTGGGGATTTGTTTGTTTTCCAGATTTCACGGGCTGTGGTAATCTTATGTGTTTTAGTAACAGTGTGGTCTCTTGATTAATGAAACGCAGCAGAGACGTGTTTACTGTGGTCTTGGATGAGCAGATTCACAAGCAGCCAAGAATGGATTCCTAAAGGAACCTCAGCTCCGCTTGTACCTCTGAGCACGTATCTAGGCTGAGGTTGAGCCTAATCGAACAGAAGTGAGGGTGCTGAGTTTTAGCCTTTGATTTCCTTTTACTTTCTGGTGACTAAGTTAACATTAGCTGCTATAACAAGCCAACCTTGGGCTTTCCACATGAGACAGCCTTGGCGGTGGTGATGGACAGTGACTGCTCCGGGCAGTCACGCAGAGAGCACCGGTGGGTGGGAGCTGTGGTAATGTGGGTGGGCAGCCTTTAGGGTCATGCTTGGTGTCAGTCCCCGGCAGGCAGGGGAGATAAGTGGGAGAGACGGTGGAAGGTCATGTCCGGGTTTCTATAAGGGTGACCTGGAAGTGGGTGCATGTATCGCTCGTGTCGCCATGTCATTGGCCAGAACTCAGGTATTTGGTCACACTTACATGAAACGGAAGTGTTGGCAGCCACTTCCCAGCAACTGTATCTCACGAATGTGGAGTCTGGGTCCCTCATGGACAGCTTTGCCATAGTCTGTAGATTCGTGGTTTACAAAAGCAAGGTCATTTGATTTGGCTCTTAATTTCTTTAGACCTTAAATTCTTCAGGTTTATATTGCAAAAGGATTTTATATTGGGGGTTTAATATTTTTTTCCTACAAATATGATCATGGAAATGGTTTTTCTTCAACATCGGGACATTTCTATGTGATTGGTTTCAAGTTATCAGAGTATCTTCCTGCCATTGTTCAATTTTATCACAGAATCTACAATGAACTGCATTACACAATTTGCCTGAACCTAATTGGAAGGTGGAAAAAGAATTAGGAGTGTATTTTCAGCTTATATACAAAGGTTTTTTTGAGCTTATGTAACACACTGATTCTTTGGGCTATTTCTGAACATTTTGGGGGCAAAATTGGAACTACCCATCTGTGGTTCCAGAGTGACCCGCAGTGGAAGAGTGGCTGGAATTGGAGGTGAGGTCCTCCCTGAGGATGTAGCCTCATCCCCGAGGGACTAAGAGAGCCCTGCCCCAGGGTGTTCCTGGGGGGGGTCACCTGTTTCTCTGTCCCTCCTTTGCTTTCTGAAGACTTCCTTGGTGCAGTACTGCTGGCCTCTTACTCACTGAGCACTGGGCTTGAGAGGCCCCGGCCTGTTCTCTCTCACCTGGGGGTGCGCCTGCCAAGAGAATGCCCCCCCCGGGCCCTCTGGTAGAGAGCATAGGGGGGCGAGGGCCTGCCTGTTGGAGGGAGGGCAGCTTCATTTTGGTGTAGCGTCATGAAGCTTGTTGGTTGCCATGTCCTCCTTCCTCATCGTCACTGGTAGTTGAGCCAGCGTTGTGATTCCACCTGCCGGACTCCATGTGTCACCATGTGTCAGTGGGTTTGAACTTGAGGCCTGTTATTTTGTGACCCCGTCAAGCCGTGACTGTGGACTGGGTTGGGATCCACGCTGCACTGTTTCCAGCCTGTGTGGTGTTGAGAAGTTTGCATGGTCTCTCTGGGCTTT
Source organism: Tonatia bakeri (assembly GCA_004024845.1). Taxonomy (NCBI): domain Eukaryota; kingdom Metazoa; phylum Chordata; class Mammalia; order Chiroptera; family Phyllostomidae; genus Tonatia; species Tonatia bakeri. Next base: position 264,761 of record PVIA01000793.1, read on the forward strand.
AGTGTCCTGCCCCTTTAAGTAGGAGGAATAATCACCTCTTTACACTCACACTGTGAGAATTAGATGTGACAGTGGCTGTAGAATGCTCTGTGCAACGCCTGGCACGCAGCAAGGACTCAACGAATTGTATCTTTTATTATTATGACAGACCTTTCAGGGTTATCTTACATCATGTGTCCTGGGAAATAATTAGCTTTCACTTTTGGGGGGTTATTCATGGTGACGTACGATGTGTTATTTACAAGTACCAGAAATTAGAATTTCAATGTGGGCAGCACAGCGGCTCAGGAGGGTGTGCGCCCCCCCCCCTCCCCGTGCAGAGGCCGGAGTGTGCAGCTCGGGCTCAGAGCAGTGACAGGGCTCTCGTCCTGCCCCCTTCGCCATCCTTCCTGCCCCTCCACCACGTCTGATGGATCTGGAGGGGGGAGGAAAGAGTACAGCTGTCCCGCTGGCCCAGGAGACCAGGGCCTTTGTGGCTGCTCTCACATTGGGGTCGGGGTGCCAGGACAGAACATGGGGAGGAGGTAGACATGTGGTTCCATCAATCGCTCCTCCCGGTGAACACAGCCCAGCACACAGCTGGAACGCTGAGCAATTGGATGAACAGGTTCTGCAGTCGCTGGGGAGGGTCGGCTGAGACTGATGCGTTCTCCCCACGAGGGGCAGGAGGCAATGTCTCCTCCCTCCGGAGAACGCTGGGGGAGAGAGGCACCTCAGCCTGGGGGGAGGGGGACGTGTTCCATGCTGGATGGGAATATGGGGTGGGGGGAGGTTTACAAATAAGATAGCTTGTACGATGAATCACTGCAGCTTGCTGTCCAGGGCACGGAGTCACAGATGGTGGTGGTGTATTGTTGTGGGTGCTCTAAGACTACTGCTAGCATGTCGTGGGATAAAGCCAGTGAGTAGTTCCGTGATGTCCCGATACTATCTTTTTAAATCTCATCAAAAATATGGATGCTCAGCATGGGAGAAAAGAGATACTAATGTAAGTTAAGAAGTCTAAGTAAAAACCATGAAGCTTGGAATTTGGATCAAAACTAGCACTATGTATTTGCAATATATTTTATTCCTTTTTTTTAGTGCTCAACTGAGGATAGGGGTGTGTGTGTGTGTGTATATATATATATATATATTATTGATTTTGGATAAGGAGGGTGGGAGGGGAGGCCCCCAGGATGGAGAGAGGAGGAGAGAGAGAGAGAGACCCACTGGCTGCTTTCTGTGCACACTCCAAATGGGGACTGAACCTGTAACCTACGTATGTGTTCTGACCAGGACTGAACCACAGCCTTTTTGGTGTACAGGACAATGCTCCAACCCCCCGAGCCACCCAGCCAGGGTGATGTGCTTTATTTTTGTTAAAGCGTTCCCTAGCCCAGCCCTTTGAAAAGACAGAAGGAGTCACTATCCAGGGGCACCAGATTCCTCCAGCCGAATTGTGGTTTCATAATACTGTCTCCCACAGAAGGACACAGAGCCTCTTGGAAATGTCAAAGGGGAGCCTGATGCATATTTCAAATGAGTGGACAAGGAAGTTGTACATCACCAGGGTGATGCTAAAGGACGTGGGACCCAACTTGAAGTGGCCCCCACTGGCTGGAATCGGGGCATTCGAGCAATAGTAGGGAACATCAGGGGAATGAGACACCCAGTACATTTAAATCCTGAGTTTATGGTGACACCAACCGAAACCGGGTAGGTCACTGCTGTTAGCTGTCAGTGAGTCCACTTAAGGTTTGAAAAATGGTGAAGGAAAAGAATCGGACATTCGTTGTGCCCTTTCTCTATGACTGAGTTGGTGAGTTACCAGGCAGCAGCCAGGGGAAGTTTTCTGTATAAACGATCCCAGCTAATCCGTGAAGCACACATGATAAAATAGAGTATCACCATTTTCCAGACGGTCACTGACCTGGGCACTGAACGTCTGTGGCTGCTAATGTCACAAGACACGTGTGTCCTCTGTGTGTGGAGCGGTCTTGTCCAAACCGTCAAATTGGAATCTGGTCCAGTGCACAGATCCAGCTCTCGTTTACAGAAAGTGCAGACGACAGGGCAACAAGTCAGCGACCCTTGTGGGCACGGGGCAATCAAAGCCCGCTGACCACGGTCTTACCAGAATGCGGTCTGAAATATGCACAAAGAATGTGGGAAGGTATATTCAGTCAGGTACATATGCCTTCACAATAGCAGAAACTAAGTTTTTCAGATAAATTAGTATTGGATTTCTAGACAACTGTTGGCACTTGATTTTTTTCTGTTTCCAATTATTTTTTATTGTATTTTTTCCATTACCATTTAGTCCCCTTACACCCACCTCCATCCCACCCCCTGCAGTCACCACACTGTTGTCCATGTCCATGAGTCCTTTTTCTTTTCTTCTCGCTCCCTCCACCCCTAGCCTTCTCCCCCTTAGCTGTCATCCTGCTCTCCACCTTCGAGTCTGCCTCTATTTTTGGTTAGTTCAGCTTGTTCATTATGTTCAGTGACAGTTTTTTTTAATATTGGGTCACCTCCTCACGGAAAAGATAAGAAACGCGAGCGCTGCCTGCGCTCTGGTCGAGCCCGTGGGTCTGAACTGTGGGGCCTCGTCTCAGCTCTGGTAGGAGAAGCAGGTGGTAGGACTGACTGTGACAGCTGCCTGTGCTGCCGTTCCCTGGTGAGGTCAGAGGTTTGTCACCCGACTGGTGCGAGTGACAGAACACCATTTCTGCACAGTGCGTTCCACTGTCTCAAACAAAACAAAGCATTTTATGCATTGGCTTTCATGACTCTCGGGAATTACATGTAGAAAGTCGAGGTAATTGGTCCCTTTTCATGGCTGTAGAAGCTCAGCCAGCTGTTGGGACTTGCACCAAACCACACAACCTGGCCCCGCTCTCCTGACCCTCTGTCCAGCCAGTGGTCCTGGGGTCAGCTGGCCCCAGTGACCCATCACACACTCCACTGGCCTCTGTCCTCCCCTGGGGTCCCAAACTCTGTGTCTGATGGAGGGAGGCAGCTCCCTGAGACCTTTCCTGGTCTGCTCTAACCCTGCCTTACCTGCAGCCATCCGGTGGTGAAGGAATTAGTCTAACGAGGAAGGAGACAGGAAGGGAGGGCGGGAGGGAGGAAGGAAGAAAAGAAGGAAGGAAGGAAGGAGCAAGCATGTACTTGGCACTGAGGAAGACACATCTACAAATACTGCACTTTTACAACTAGGTACTTTCTCAAACATCAGCAAAGCCCCAGGACTTGACTCTGCCATCTCCTTTCCCAGATGAGGGGACTGATGCTCAGAGGGGAGCAAATTGCCAAGAGTCTCAGCTCTGAGCAGCAGACAGGACTTGGCCCCAGCAACACCCGCTCTTCCATCCAGCTCTCAGCCTTCGCCCCCGTGCCCCCTGGGGCTCCCAGCTCAGCCTGCAGCTGGTGCCCGCACTCTGAGATCGTCTGGGTGCGAGCTCCATGCTCGGCAACTGGCGCTGGGCTCTGAGGGTCCTTTCCACGGCTCCTTGGAAACGGCAGGTTCTGTTTTTAGAATAAGATTTGTCAAAGGCGTCATGTTTCTGGGCTGACAGCAGAGAGAAGTTCTGTTGACTTCCATCTGGGAACCGAGCATTACAGATGGGAAGACTTGCTGCAACCTTGAAGGGCAACATGAGAAGGTTGACGATTAAAAGAGAAAGAGCCAGCCAGGGCTGAAGCCGGGGCTGCCCGGCAGTGCCCGACATCGTGGCCCTTCGACGCGTGGACAGCTGGGTGGACGGGCTCTGCACTGGCCCTGCCTCCCCGCCCTCCACGTCCAGGGGACGCGGTGACGTGCGTGTGTGTGGTGATCAAAGCCACAGATTTGGGGCGCATACCACTGACACATCTGGGAGGGATATAAACGCTATTTAGACAGAATAAAAAATTACAAAGTTTGTTAGAAGTTGTAAATGGTTTTCAGATGCAGTGCAGATGTAGAGAACTGAGACGACTTGCACAGGGTTACTTGACAGGCAGGTGACGGGCAGCTGTGTCACACCCAGAGCTGCCTGTCGGAAACTCACACCCATTCTAGCCCGGGCAGAAATGGTCAGCGTCGCTACTGGCCAGCGAGGTATTTCTCTCCGCTTCAGTTTTCACGTCTTTAAATCGGGCATAATGCGGCCCGCCTTTCCGACTGGCAGGGCTGTTTAAATCATAAACAAATACAGACCTCCACTTCCCAGTCCAGCCTGAAAGGAGCTTGGAAGTCATCTCTCACATTCACACAGAAAAGCTGAGCGGATTGAAATTCAGCATCTCTTAGATCCCGGAGAACCGAGGTCGTAGGGCAGAGTGCTGTCCTCAAATCGGAGACTGGTGGGCACAGAGAATTATAGCTTACTGGAGCAGGAAACGTCACAGGAAAAATGGTAAACTGTATTAAGTATATATTTTTTCTAAATATATATAGGCAATACAATATATAGAAAAATAACTATATATTTTTCCTCTATCTATATTTTTTGATATCACCTCTGATTCACAAATGAGTCCAAGTGAAATGAGGGAAGGAAAAAAGCCTTCTATTGAGATGCACGTGGGACCCCACATGTCCCCCAGGACCCTGGCTCAGGGATCTCAGTGACACGGTCCCATGTTACCACCACGTTCCTGGCAGTGTGGCTCGGAGGACCCCCTCCTGCATGTGAGCAGCTGCCTTTGCAACCCCTGCCTGGGGCAAGAGGGAGGCCGAGGCATGAGGAGATGATGTCTCCCCCTTTACCCTGCGCATGTGAGCAGAGCGCCTTTATAGACCGTTCGCAGCATGGCCGGATGGTTTGGAACCGCCATGTGACTCGGCATGTGACCTGTGCCAAATTGGAAGGAACCTAATCAAAGAGCCAAGGTCTTCAAGAGAGAATGTTGACGTATATTCACACCTCTAATGATCGCAGCCGTGTCCCAAAGGCAGACTTCCTGCTCCCTGGGCTGGCTCTGTCTGGTGGCTCGCATGATGGCCCCACGGTCTCTCACCAGCCTCAGCTCCAGCCCCCCACCCGACCTCACCTCCCCTAACCCCCCCCTCCCCAGCTGACTCTCCCTGGGCAAAGGTTTGGTTCCCTTTCTTCAGTGCTCCACCCATCCTGACCCTTTCCTCTGAGTGTGTCCCTGTCTGCTCAGGCCCCAGATGCTTTGTTCTGAAAGTCCCAGGCCAGTAAGTGGAGGCAAGAGTGCCCCGGGAGTCGGGAGGAAGAAATTCTCACTGGTTCAGAAACCCCGTCCCTCTCAGGTGTGTGGGAGGGGCCGAAACATTTCTGGCTGAGAAGGAATTACAGTTCTAAAAACCGTGTGAAAAAAGTAAATTTCACCACTTTTTCGACTGAGGCTTTTTGAAAAGTTCAAAAAGGACACGTGACGTTTAAAAAGCCCGTTATGATGCAGAGCCTTGCTTAGAGAATGTGAGTAATCGTCTGCTTGTCAGTTACTTCTCAGATACTTCATTCAGTTCTTATAGGTGAGTGTTTCAATTACATGAAATAAATGGGTGCTTAAGTGTGGAAAATGACCCTGGACTTTATACTGAGGCTGACTTAAACGTACCGAGATCACCTTTCAAGTCGTAGTTTGAACCGCGTAGTCCGTCGAACCACGTGTTCATGGTCGGGGAGAGTGGGAGAGCCCGCAGCTCCCTAGTTACGCCACCGGTGCAGGTAGTGAGAGCAGGGCACTGCTCACCGCCCTGAGTTACCGAGTGAGAAACAGGCCGATGCGCCTCTTCTGTCAGCGCAGCAACAGAAAGGTCTCAAAACAAGTAAGAACTCCTAAGGAAGAAATAACTTTTGAGATTTAATCCCCAAACTAATAAGCAACACACACAACACACACCCCTCCTCTGTCACTGAGGACGTGCATGGCCACTGGAGTGACCATCATTTAAAATTACGACTTTACTAGTTGTTATAATATACCTCGAAGCTTTAGAGCTTACCTGATAGGTTCACAAAAATCTCACCTTATCGTCATTGAAAGTCTGTGAGATAGAACTTCAAAAAATAACATTTTGAATAATGAAACTGCGGGTTAGAGGGATGAAGAGATTTGCCCATGGCAGTGGAATTAATGTGGAGGGGACAGCCCAGGATTAAAAGTGAGGCCTCATGACTCTAAATCCCGTGCTCTTTCCCACCCTGGGAAAGGGCTGCAGCAGGCCGATTAGGAATCTCAAGTGACTATGTGGAGGTGCTCACCAAACTGAGTTTTGTTAGAATGCCCTTCTTCCTGGCATGGGGCCAACCGGGACCCACCTCGGGCTGGCGCCCCCTGCTGTTAGGAGGTGTGACTCTGCTCTAGCCCCCGCTTCGCCCACAACAGCTTACAACCCTCTAGGCTTTCAGGCTCATGGTCTCATTCGACCTCTGGATGCCTCTGAGATTAGGGGGCAAGGACTTTGATTTTCACTTAATAGGGGAAGACCCTGGAACAGAGAGATGGGCAGAAATGCACACTGAGCCAATGGTCGAATCACGAGGGCGACAGCGCTGTCCTCACCCTGCCTCGGGACCTGGACTCCGTTCGGAATCCCGTCGTTTCCACTGGTGAGGGAGTAAACTTGCTGCTCACAGACCCCCCGGCCTGGCAGCCACCATCGTGCCCCGCCCCAGACTGAAGGAGTGCGTGCAAGGCCCACAGAAGGGACTGCGCAAAGCGCCAAGACGTCCTCTTTGCAATGTGGAGGCCAAAATCGTTGGCTAGAAAAATTATTCGTCATACAAAAAGTTAATAGTTACTTGATAGCAAGAGATCAATAAGAAAATGAGGATGAACTCCATAGGGAAAAGTCATGCACTGAGCAAGAGACGCGAAGGCCGACGAAACTAAGAAAAACTCAACCACTGAATTATTAACAATCAAACCCAACCAAACTCAGCATACTGATGTAACCCAGGTCTGTGTGCAGGAGCAAAATAGGCAACATTGGTGAGAGTATAAACTTCCAAAGGAACAACTTGGCCGTGTCTGTTAACATGAAATGCCCACTTCCACTGATCCAGCACTTCCACACACGCATGAATTCGTCCTTTCTATAATTAAAATTTATCTTCCGAAGGCCCCGTGCCAAGGCCTTATTACATGTGGGAGACACAGACGTGAATAAATTAAAGTCCTGGCCTTCCACTCAGGAAACAAGAAAATACATAATGTTAGACTCTAACCAGTGGTCTAGTTAAAACAAAGCAGGAGCAGGAGCTGTGTGCCTGCAGACGGTGAGGTCAGAAAAGACCTCTCGGGGGCCTCAGTGAGGGACAGTCATGGAATTTTCTGGGGGAACTTTGGGAGCAGAGAGAAGAGCAACAGAAAGGGGCTGAGCTAGGAGTACACTTGGCTTGTTTCGGGAACAGCAACAGCCAGTGGGGTTGGAGCAACGGCTTGTCTGCATGTGTATCTGCATACTTGTGAAAAAATGGATTGATGAAGATTCCCATGTGGTTGTCATTCCAAATGGTAAATGCTCACCCATAGGAGACACATTAAATAGATTACTGCATGTGCAGCCGAGAAACGCCCTGTGGCTGCTGGAGCGGGGAGGCAGGCCTGTGAGCACCGATGTAGAAAGGCGATGCTTGCGATCTATTGCCAGTCGGGAAAAGGAAGGTCACAGGTTAGGATCTCTGCATGTAAGACAAAGTTATATATTTGTATACCGTAGATAAACAAATTATCAACTTAAAGTAATAACTCAGCCTTGGTTATAATTAAGAGGCAATGAGTATTCCAAACTATTTAAAAAACTGTAAAGGTGAGTGGACGTGTTAGCATTGGTCCTTTAAGGAGGCAAAATGCTGGTTAGCCAAGGTCATTTCAGTGCCTTTGCTTCTACCCTTTCTGCCTTCAGATGCCTCCTCCCTTTTCCCTTCCTGGTGAACTTGTCCTTGTTCCACGTGCTCGTTGGATCCATCTCAACACTTACAGCAGACTCGTGTCCCCAAGCGGCCCTTTGCCTGCAATTCAGCATTGTCATGCACATGGTAACTCAGAGCCCACACCCCGACAGACCAGGGGCCACTGTGGACGCCCCACCTTGAAGTCACACCTGGGAGCCCCACCTGGGAGCCCCACCTTGGAGTCCCACCTGGGAGTCCCACCTGGGTCCAAGGCGCCTGTTGCAGGAGTACGGAGTGAAGGCATGAACACACAAATGAACATGGACACAGTCCTAAGATGAGTCTTGTTGGTGTTCTGGTAATGGTCATGCCAACAACTGTCCGAAGGCGGCAGCCACGCACTTACTCCTGTGTCACAGGTACGAAAATGGAGGCTCAGAGTGCGTCCACGACTTTAATGTCATGGTCCTTCAGGATGAACTGTGGAGACCTCTGTTCACACTGGGACCCTTGACACCCAGCTCAGTGTTCAGATCCACCCTCAATGACAGGGGCCTTTCCCTGTGGTCCTATTGCATCTTCCCTGAGATCACTGGTAAGAGGCGTTCGGCACATAAAAGCAGCGTCAGTGGAAGGGTCTGCTGTGACATCTGTTTCATCCACCTGGGGAGGCTGTCGACTGTGGCCAGAAACTCTGGCTGTGGACTTCTGGGTGGATTCATATTTTGGTCTCGGGGTTTGACCAATGGGAACTCAACAAAGATGCCATCCAAAGTCACTCCACAAAATTCACATCTACTCCCTGGTGTCAGAGTCCCTGTTCCCCCCATTTCCCGTAATTGTTGATATTGCCAGACTATGGGAGTCTGGACAAGTGCCTGGGTGTGACACCACATTTCACTGTCTCCACCTCCATTTCCCAGATGCTGTGGCAATGCAGGCGTGACACCACCTGGGGCTGGGCCGAACCTCACAGGGGAAGGGCATGTCCTCACTTCAGACCCTGGATGCAGACTCGGGGGTCCCAGGTCACCCTCATTTATGACCAACTCGGTATGGGTCGGGGGGTTCACCTTACCCCTTCACCTTCAGCAGTTCACCAGGGTGACTTACGGAACTCAGGAAAGTGCTATAGGTGTGATTAGAGGGTTATTATTGCAAAAAGGGTGCAAATCAGAACCAGCCAAAAGGAGAGACACTCTGGGGTGGGGTCTGGGAGGGTCTCAGATGAGGAGATACCATGTCCTCTCCCCACAGAGTCGGGATGTCACCTCCCTGACATGTTGATGTGTACCAAGCACACCCAGAGTCATGTTACCTGGGGCAGCTCAGCCAGGCCTCAGCACCGGCGTTTCACCAGGGTCCCACCCTGGGGGCGTGACTGGGGGAGTCTCGGCCGTGAGTGGGACTCAGCCGGCAGCCCTTCCCTGTCCAGGTGTCAGGCTGATGTCCAGCTGACACCTTGTAGCCCGAAGCCCTCACCCTATAATGGCAGACTTTGCTGTCAGACTGGTGAGTTTCTTCTTTGTGAGTGTCCTTTTTGTATCCTGTCTAAAAATTATTTCCCATTTTAAGATCACGAAGATATTTTTCAGCATCCTGTTCTGTTATTTTTAAAGTCTTCTATTTTAGCCATTGATCTAATTAGAATTTTTCAGATCACTTCTCTGGGCCTCAGCCTCCTCCTCTGAAAATAATGGGTTGGATTAGTTAATCTTGGAGACTCTTTCTAGCTTTAAATGCAGTGCTGAAAACTCTACCGTCCACAGAGGACTTTCTATGTGCTAAGAATTGGGCTGGGGCTCCCACGTGTTACCTTGCTTAGGCCCATCGTTTTCACTCTCGTACATGCACTGGACGCAGGAGGTTTAACAGCCACGTGAAGGAGACGGATGATTTGAAGTCAGGAGATCTAGCCCCAGATTGGCGCTTCACTGTTCCATTTTCCTGTGAGCAGCAATGCCGTGTGAAGCAGCCTCCACTGTGGTTTCTACCCTTCAGTTCTCGAGGGCTAAGTGTGTTCTCAGGAGGAGATGACTCTCACCAGTTTAGGTGGAAACAGGTCTTCCCAGCTATTCTCGATGTTTGTATTTCTCAATGGATAATCTTCACCTGTGGAATCCAGCGCTTACATGCTCAGCTCTGAAATAAATGTCAAGACTCACCCTGGACACGACGCGCCCGCAGCACAGAGCCAGCGGGTGACAGACCTTCTCTTAGGTGTCAGTTTGTTTGGCAGAGAGACCAGGATCTCGGTGTGTCTGCTTGGCACCCGCCCGGCTCACTCGTCGCAGACGAGCCTTCTCATCAGCACCCCTCTGTGAGTGCCTAGGCTCTGTGGTCTTTGGAAGTGAGGGGTGACGTGTTGGTCAAAAGCCCAGGTGCTGGGAATAGTGCGATGCAGGCTTCAAAAGTGGATTTAGAGTTCCCTGCCATCATCTGAAATCTCCACCAGAAACAGTAAAACAGCCAGTGCTCTCAGCCCCAGAGATCGGGCGGGCTCCTCCCCTTCCTCTGTGCCTGCGCCCCCGGCAAGCCCTCGGGCCCTTGCCCTTTCCTCTTCCAGAAGTTTGTGGGGGGCAGGGGCTAGATGACCAGCAACAGCCAGGATGCCCTCCACTTGCCAAGTGCTCTGATCCCTACGCTGTGCTACAGGTTCATGGTCATGATCTCATTTAAAACCCAGGCTCCCTGAGTGAGGATCATGTTCTCACTGCAGAGCGACAGCACTGAGGCCAGGAAGGTTTCCCCAGCCCGGAGCTGCAAGTTGCAGCTGCCCGCTGTGACTCTGGCATGTCCTCTTGCTCGCCTCTGCTTGCCCTCCAGGTGCCTGTCTCCTCCTGTCTCAGGGCAGCGATGCCCGATAGGCCCTCATGGAGCTGGCACACGCCTCGAGCCAGAATGAAAACCAAACAGCCACCGTGCGTCTCAAGTCAGCAGCAGAGGTATTGGGCGTGAGATGCTATTGCTTGGTTGTCCTCTTCTACCAGCACTTGGGAAAATCTCCGCTGAAGAAAGATCACAGGCTTTGGAATCAGAGAGACAAACCCGGGGCAAGCCCCGGTGCCTCCGTTTCCCCAGCATACAGAAGGGATGATGCTGTGTGTCAGCGCCTCTGTGGGAGCCGAAGGGCGAGCTGTACACAGCATCGAGTAGACAAGAAGGGGCAGCAAGGAGAATGGTGACACTCTGGCTACCCAGAACTGGACGGGTTTGGCCCCAGGCCTGCTCTTCACTCACTGCTTGATGACCTTGGGACATGACTGGACCTCCCTGTGTCTCAGTTCCCTTTCCTGGGAGTTGGGGCGGGGGAGGTGAGAGCGGGGACTGCACAGACACTGTCCTGTGCAGGCACAGAGCAGTCACACTGTGACAGTGTCTGTCATCATGGCCCCGTGAGTAACTGCTCACACCCAGCGGCTAGGAAGCCTCCCGAGACAGACCCTGCGGCTGATCCACCCGTGGGTCCTCAGGACACCCCCGGGGACAAACTGGAAACCCTCCTGGTCTAGCAGTTGGTCCCCTCTCCCAGGGCTGGCTCCCACCCCACCTGGTTCCAGAGGTGCCCCCCAAAAAGTCTGCATGATGAACCCTTTCCTGCCCAGTTAGGAGGTGAGCTTAAACCATCTAATTCTCGGCATTTGCTGGTCATTAACTGCTTAACACGTGTGAGGAATGTCTCTTAACCTCACACCTCATTAGAACGAGTGATTTGGGGAGGCAGTAAACCATCCTCTCCCCAACAGAGCCAGGCTCTAGTGCTTTTTTTTTTTTTAAGATCCTTACAAAGAAAGCTATTACAGGTTGGAGAGATTGATTTTATTTAAAACCGAATATGTATGAAAGCTGGCAGAGTGGTTATGACATAAATTACTTTGATATATTGAGTGCAAAGGCAAGTGCAATTTCTCTCTCCCTTTTAGCTGTGTTTAGCCGAGGGTTGTTGATTTATCTTTTTGCCCATTTCAATCTGATAGAGGTTGCTTTTAACTCTAGGGAGGAGGGGACAGACGGCCTGTGTTGGAGGGACTTGCAGGAGATGGACAGAAAGTGAAAAAGGAAAGAAAGAGACCCCCCTCCAATCTCGGGGTCCTCAGACGATACTCTGGCCTATGCCCACCTCCCGACTTGGCCTGGCCCACTGCAGCAGAAAGTCCACAGCAGATGAAAGAAACATCTTGCGTGAAAATCGATAAGCAGTTTACTATGTAGTTATCTGAGCTCAATTGTTGTAAAACAAACTACAATCACATGTAATAAATATCAAACCCCCTCATTGACGGAGAAAGAATATATTCCATTATCATCTCAGTTCACGTTCCCCCAACGCTCCACAGACGCGCGTGTGGATGCTCCTGGTTCCCACAGCAGGTGCGAGAGGCACACTTCCTCAGGTGGAGCATTTGCTGGGCAGACTTCCTATCATCCATCCGTCAGGCCGCCAGGCAGTCTGGGTTTTACGCCATTCTTTTGCCTTCCGTGCGTATATATGTGCATAATTGTATGATTAAAAAAGAGCTGTCAAGCCATCTGAAATTTTGAGATATTCTATTCAAAATCCCTGCCCTTTTTCCTAATGCAGTTTTTTGTTAATCACGTTTTATTTCCTGCTTTGTACTTTCATTTCTATAAAATGCTCAATTCCGACACATATTGGTCCAATTCTAGACATGCCCCTTTGTGCCGGCGGGCCGGCGGTGTGCCAGCATGCACCCTGCTTTGATGGCGCACTGCGCTGGGGCATGGTTGGCTGGACCTGCCCCGTAATTGATGTTTGTTTCCATGTTTTTCTATCCTGACTTCGTGAACTTGTGTGTTCTCCTTCATGTTCACTGCAAAGTCTGGCATCATTTACAAAGTCTGGCAAAAAATTACAAAGAAAAAAAAGGTAAGGAAAACATTTAGATACTTTTTTCTTCACTTACACGATTTTTAGTCTTTTGGAGGAATCTTTTATGTTTTCAGGTATTTTTTATAGCCTTGGTTTTGCTAATCGCTACTTAGCATAATTAAGAAAATACAGGAGATTTTTGGCAGGAATGCACACATCCGTGATGATGACTGACACCTGTGTCCACTCCAGGGTTGGAGGGTGGTCTGTATGTTTGTGGAAACCCGATGTCTCAGACCCCCAATCTGAACTGGAGTCGAGTTTTTATCCTGATGGATGTGGAATCCAGATGCCAGCTTTGCGTGTACAGTTGAGTGATCTTCAGCGTCGTTTTCTACTTCCTGTGCATCCCCTTTAATAAAATGGAGGAGATACTATATAATTAAGAGGACTACTGTGCGTGGTACAGTCAGGTTCAAGTCTCAGACTCAGCTGTTAGCTGTGTGTGACTTTTGGCAAGTCCTTTAAGCTCTCTCAGTCTGTTGCTGCCTGAGTGAAATTAAAGATGGCAATTTAGAATAATAAATCCTGTCTTATACGTTGTCCATAAAGGATTAATATGTATAGCTGCTTTTCTAATATACCATATAAAATATAATTTGCATTGGTGTTAATAGACCAGGTTGCTGAGGAGGGAGCGAGAAGGGAGGGGAGGCATTTGGTTTCACACCCGCTCAGGAAAGAAATGCTTTTGGACACCACACCGAATGCTTGCTGCTAAGCTTACCCTCAGCCCCCAGACTCAGCAGGCCACTTTGACTCCAATGAGCAGGTGGCACCCTGCTTGATTTGACGTGGTCGCATCTTTAATCTTGTTAAAGTACACAGCATGACAAAGCCAACTCCAGAAAGGATCGCTGAGGCCCTCGGGTTGATTAAAAGTGCTTGTCAATGGTGGTGTCCCGTCCCCATGCAGTGAATTTCACTAGGGTTGTGTTGTCTGCGTGGAGTAGTCGAGGACATTCACGTGATGGATTAATCCATTTCCAAGTTACCGAATTCACATGTGGTAGCGACGTGCTCAGGCGTCCCTGGCTCCTGGGCTTCAAAGAGTGAGGTAGAATGCTGGAGGAACCGACTTTCAATTAAGAAGTTGCCGAGTGTTCTTTTCTAACTAGAAAATGAACCGTGGCTGATAATTTTCTTCTTTTTCTCCATGATATATAAAATATTTTTTAAAAATAACCTAAAAAGGGGTATCATTTACATCTTTCAAATTGTAGTGCTGTTGGCTGCATCACTGAGTATAAGTGGGTTGCAATAAAAATGATAAAAACCTCAAAAAAGAAAAAGAAACAAGATTTCAAGTTCATTTTGGCCTTCCTCGAACGGATAAAAAGCAATATATATAAATGTGCTACATGTTTTTATATATATATAATATATATATGTATATATAGATATAATGCCTATAGTTATATATTACGTATAACCAGGGACAGCAAGTCATTGGTCTGTGAACAATGCATAAGGAGGCTAGAGAGAGAACCCACCGAGGTCACCATTTCCGTCACGGGCAGCGCTCCTCCTGGTTATTACACTCATAAAGTGCCTATAAAAGTGACATCATGCCGTTCCATATTTATAGTCCGTCAGTGTCCCATGCATCAAATCAGTTGAGTTTACAAGGCAAGGGATGATTCCCCCATTTTAACCACTACCCTTTTCTTTGTCCCCCGGACCCTGAATGCCGGTCTGCTCCTCTGACAGTTTTGTAGCCTGGGGTACAGCAACAGTCTGTAATTAAAGGCTGGGCAGTGGCAGAGGGCTGGCTAAAGCCCCAACCTCAGTCGCTCCTGCTGTCATGTCCCTGTTTTGTTTTGAGTCCAGTGAGCAGCTGGTCTTGAGCTGGGGGAGAGCGGTTTGCCACGGGAAATGATGCTTTGGGGACGTTCCCATTTGCAGTTATCACCGTCCCCCAAGGGCTGGGCTGGCCGGGGTCTGCGCCTGCCGAGCGTGAGGACTCTGGCTCAGTGCACTGCGCCTGCATGGTGCTGCCCTCAGGTATTGAAAACACTCACTGCTGGGTTCAAGTTCTCCGCTTCTGGGCTTTACTCCCTTTGAAAAATAAGAAGGGCTCCCTCCTTCCTCTTTGTGGCTAAACGACAGTGAGGTTCTCGAGGAAGGGTTCCAGGGACGATGAGAGGCCTTCCCAAGGGTGCAGCTCGATCAGTGTCACTGTGTGGCTTCTTGTGGGTGGAAGGTTTCTACCGTTTCCCTGCTGTTGAGCTGTTCTCTCTTCCCCCATCCATCCGATGCTGAGACCGAGACAGGAGGCCATACTGCAGGAGCCAGAGGGACCAGGACACCAGTGGCAGTCACCAAGGTTTATGCCAATGCCTTGTCATCACAGACCGGGCAGTACTGCCCCTCAGCGGCCACAGCCCTCAGGGCCGTGTGCTGGTTTCTGATCCATGCGGGTGAGTGTTTCAGTGTGCAAGTTGTCGGGGCACAGGGGAGCCCCCAGACAGTTAGCAGTGTGGCGTGGTTGGAGGGGCATCCATAGGGGGTTGGGTTGGAAGGAATGGGCTGAAGGGATGGGGTCCAGAAGGGCCTGGGTCAGCAATGGCTGGAGGCCAAGGTAAGCCAGAGCAGCTGGCAGCTCTACGTCTTCGTGCCCTCACTCCATGCAGCGTGCCTTTCCATCCTGGTGCTTCCCAGAGCTGGCTGCACTTACCCAAGCTGCCTGTGCTTCCCTGTAAGACCTTGGGGAGGAGGTTAATTTTCCTTTCTAGCCCCAATGCCCAGCACGATGCTTGGTGGTACCCATATGATTGTAGTCACTGGAATATTAAGAGCGTGGACAAAGGAGTCAGATCGACCTGGTGGGAGTCCTGGTCTGCTGTCCACCTACCTACAAGGACCCTGCTCAACTTACTGCCTGGGCACGGTAATATGAATAATAAATGATTATGACTAACACTTAGTGTCAACTGTGTGCCTGGCATTGATAAACTTTACATGCATTATCTCATTTAATTGACAAGATAGCTTGTATCATAGGTATGATTTTATTCCTGTAATTCATTGCTATGTGATATAACTCATTTAAATGATAACATCTGACCCCTACTCTTTTGGTATTTATTAACAGATGAACAAAATGCCTAATGTGTTTGTTTTTCACCTTGGTTTGA
Organism: Tonatia bakeri; assembly: GCA_004024845.1. NCBI lineage: Eukaryota > Metazoa > Chordata > Mammalia > Chiroptera > Phyllostomidae > Tonatia > Tonatia bakeri. The sequence continues at coordinate 280,624 of PVIA01000793.1, forward strand.
GCGAGAATTATAATGTTGATAGTAAACATGCAGAACCTAACCTGTGGCCACGCATTACTTATCTGTTATTGGGTAATTTCCCCAAACTTAGGGCTTAGGTTAGCAATAAACATTCATTATCTCACACAGTCTTTGTGGGTCCGAAGTCCAGGAGCAGCCTCGCCGGTGCTTCTGGCTCAGGATCTCTCCTGAGATTGCAGTTGAGATGTCCGCTGGGCCCACCGCCCTTTGAAGGCTTGCTCAGGGCTCCCGGGTCCACTTCCGAGACAGCTCCTTCAAGATTGTCCACAGGAGGCCCCAGCGACTTGCTGCAAGGAAGACTCCACGGGGCTGCTTGAGTGTCTTCACACTACGGCAGCTGGCATCTCTCAGACTGAGTGACACAGACAGGGCAAAGCTAAAACCACTGTGACTTTTGTGACCTAGCCTTGAAAGTCACACACTGTCATTTTTCTGATGGTCCTTTAGTTGCAGGCCTGCTCGAAGGCATGGAAATTAGGAGGCAGAAACACTGAAGGTGTCCCGGAGGCCAGCTACTGCAGTCTCGGCCAGGGCAACGATGGAGACAGGAAGACCACCGGGTCGAATCTGTACAAAAGTTAGCATGACTCAGACGGGCTGGAAGAGCAGTTCAGGACCACGGCTGTGAAAATGCAAAGGGGACAACGACCAGACTTAATGTGGCTTTGGGTGTGTGGTTCAGGATGGGGACGTGCATTCAGTGGTGTATGTAGAGACAGAATTTCTGTGAAAATTTGACTGTCCTTTCTGGAAGATTGGGCAGGTGGCACAGGGAGAGCCCGGAAAGCATTCATGTCCAATTACAAACAGGAAACTCTCTAATCAAGGCAAATCCTCCATCACAGAATCTAGAAGTAAATTCTCTGTCTGCTCAGTGAGGTCACAAAAGACAGTGCATTTCAGATGAGGCTAATAACTGGCCCCAGAGTTAGGGTTGCTGAGTTAAACCTGTAATTTAAGTAGAAATAAAAGAAAAAAAAACACACTGAAAATGAGGAAGTACAAGACCTGGTTCCAAAAACCCGAATTCCTGGGAATTCTTTGATGGGAGAGTGATGGCAGTTAGATCAGCAAATCTGGGTCACATGCATCCCAAGGAGCTAACAAGCCTTTATCGTTTGTGAGCAGAAACAAGTGGAGGAGGGAGAAAAAATGAGATTTCCAGCAAGAAGTAGATAGCACCTGCAAATGAGTTATAATAATTTTATTATTCTCCATTACAAGTGGTCGACCTGTAGTCAGGGCCAAGTTCAGGGGTCAGCTCTGCAGTGGCACATCATGTTATGTCTTTAAGGTTAGAGTCACGTGGGCTCTCCAGACATTGTCCTTTTTTTTTTTTTCCAGTCATGCTGAGGAACAAAGCTGGTTCCACATTCCAGCATAATTTATTCTTCATTAGCCTAAGCTATGGCTTGTTCATGATTACATTCAATTTCAGTGTTTACCAACTCATTTTTATAATATTTCCTCTGGGCTTATTATTTCTATTTGTAAAAACTCACTAAGTCCTCCAAGTCAGAGGGAGCCCGTGTGATTTGTCAGGGGCTGCTGCCCTGACCCGCACTCAAGCTGGCCGAACGCTGGCAGATAGATGGCGCTCCACTGGAGAGAACTTGAGTTTCAGGCCCCTTTGCTTTTGTAGATGCCCGTGGTATTGGACGTGCGACCATGTAAGGAGGTGAATGGGCTTGGAGAGCACAGGTGCATTGTGGGTACGGCTCTGGTGCATCATGGATAACTATGCCTTTATCTTCTCGACAACCTCTTTGCCCAGGGCTGCTCCCTGCCACCCTCGCCAGGCCCTCCACAGGGCGAGTTGCCTTGTAAGGGCATTGTAAAACTGTCGTGGTGGGTGTGGGCCGGGCAAGGTCTCATTAGTTTTTTTGTCTTCAAATTTGTATTGATTTCAAGGAGGAAGGCTTGGAAAAATGGGCTTTTGGGTTGTTGTAGGGTAATATATTCATTTGTTCATTCAGTCTATGTATTTTATTGATTTTATTAGGGTGACATTGGTTAATAAAATTATATAGGTTTCGGGCGTACAATCCTGTAACACATCATGTGTATATTCTATCATGTGTTCACCACTCCAAGTCAAGTCTCCTTCCATCACCATTTACCCTCTCCTACCTCCAGGCATCTCGGGGACCTCGCTTCCTGGAAGGGAATTTGGGAGAGGAAGCTCGGTGGGACTGACTGCAGCCTCATTCGCTCTGTTGATCTTGGGGTGAAAGTCGTGCTCATTCTTTCTTCCTCACTGTCTGTTGTAAATCCCCTCGTCTTCTGAGTCCATCTCTGTGAGCTAGATGTCTACCGGGCGGGGTGACCCAACCCTTCATTCTGGAGGGCAACGGTGTTCATTCAGAACACTCACAGTTACCGTGGGCAAGGGCCACAGACGCACTGTGTGGACCGTGGGGCCCACGTGCCCCACTCCTCACTCCCATCCTGCGACAGCAGCCCTGTGCCCCGCTGACCAGGGTCCCTTCTAAGGTGGTGACTCCCCTTCATATCTGTTGGTCTCTGGGCATGAGAAATCCAGAAAACCCTGGAAACAGCAGGAGCTTGCCGCTTCCTGGCAGGAGAGCACCACCTTTGGTGAACAGGGCTTTGCACACCACAGACCCCAGACTTTCAGTGACAGGAAGCAGAATGCTCCCTGTGGGTCCCTGGGAGGGATGGGTTTGGGCTACTCCTACTGAGCCTCTGTGTTCTTCCCATGGGACACAGGGCCCTAGGGAAGACTGAGTTAATGCAAACACAGCATCTTGAAGGCTGGCAGCCTGTCCTTGCAGAGTTTGTTTGCAAGCCTCTGCTCTCAGTCGGACACCCTGCAGCCTGCGGTTGGCTACCTCTGGATGAAAACATGCACACTGCGATCAGAGGGTCCTCAGTCTGGGCCCACCCTGCACCTCTGTTGCAGTCAGGTTGGTCGCAGGACAAATGCTTTATTGCAGGGATCCTGTACCTGTGGGCCAAGCATTCCATTGTCCCCAGGAGGGTACAGTGCTGGCCGAGGCTCTTGGGTTAAACCTGCAGCCGGATCAGCATCTGTCCTAGGAGGACCGGACCCTGGTCCTTCCGGGACGGAAGGAGGTTAGTGCAGTTAGCTTTCCTCCGACTGGTAGTCGGCGTCTGTGTTATTCATGTGTTCCGCTATAACAAATTACTCTGAAATCTAGTGGCTTAAAACAACAAGCAGTTGTGATCTCATAACATTTCTAAAAATAAGAATTCTTGGTCCCAGGTGTCTTGCACTATCCCCTGGGACCACTGTCACCTAAGAGCTCAGCCAGGCTGGGGTCCACTTCCCTAAGGATGACTGCTGACCTCCTGGAGGCCAGAACTCTCCGTGTTCCTTCGTTTTGTCATGTTATTCATCGCATAAAGCCTAGCTCAGGGTGGGGAGAGGCCGCTACATACAGATCAGATACTGCCTATTAGGTATTGGACTAGCTTTTTTGCATCTGTTACCAGTTGTGTCTTCATAACTTCTCTGTAAACTATGGATTATTATTTCAGTTTTACACTTGAGGAACCTGATGCTCAGAAAGTTGAAATAAGTTGCCCAAGACACAGTTATTAAGTGGTGAAATAGGATACAGGCGTGATATTTCTCCCTTCCAAACCCACCCTCTGTGAGGAACCAAATTAAGTCGTATTTAATTCCTGAGCTGCGGTCACCTGAGAAGTGAACTCACATAACCTGCATTTGCCCCCGTGTGTCTGTGTGGCTGTGGGTCTGCATGCTTCCTTGGACCCCACTCTGTGTAGGCGGGGAGGGTGTTCCAGGGCAGCCCACCCAGTTTAGAGAAGAACCAGTGTGCTACTTATTACACTCTGAGGAGGAAGAGACCTCTTCTGAGTGTCTTCACAGTGTGGTGTTGTGTTTAATAATCCTGAACACGAAAAGTCAAGAACATAAAAAAATCCTAATTACAACTCCCTAGGCCTCTCAGGCCCGAGAACTGGCTAGTTCGCTTTATTAAAGTGAGAGAACATGAGACCTAACAGGAAATCAGAGATTCCCCAGTGCGACTGGCTCTAATTTCAAATGAGAAAACAGCCCCGGAGAGGTTAAGATATGGACTCAAGGCTATGCAGTTCATGGTCGGGCTGGGGACAGAGCCCCATTACCTCTGTCCCAGGAAAGAGGTGCTGCCCCGGAGTCTCCGCGGCCCGGGGTGAAATGGTGCGCCAACGCAGCTCTTAGAAGAAGAGACCGAGACAGGAAAGGTTCTGCCATGTTTTGAACTACTTTCACCCTCCTCTCACCCCCTCACTTTATAACATTATATTGCACGTAAGATGGTGGTTTAATAAACTGTTGGGTGATTGTTTGACCAAAACAAGAGATGAGAATTTTCTTCAGGCATTTATAGAGGGGGAAGGAGGAGGCTTCTGTCTGCAGTATAGCTAAGTAGCTCCCACCAGATGGGATCCTCTCCCAGATAACTCAGTCTACAAACTGCGGCTGTGGGGGTGTGGGGGGAGGGTAAAACCTGGCCTGCAGCTCCCCGAGAGGGGCCAGACCAGCTGACTCTGGAGGGGAGGGAAGAAGAGACGGCCTGGAGGAAGCGATCTCTTTCTCTGCTCCAGCCTGAGGGCAGCCCAGCGTCAGGGCTGTGTCAGAAGGCCACAGAAACAAAACAAAATATTTTAGAAAAACCACACCTTAAAAAATCTATTACTTCTATGGCATATGGAACCAGAGGTCAGAGACTGGGCTGACCACTCTGACTGGGAAGTCGGGAGGATAACTGGAAGGAGGGAGTCTGAGACGGAAGCCAGGGGTTCCAGGGAGAAACGCTGCCCAGTCCTTTGGGCAACTCAGGAACTGCACGAGGGCGGGACAGATTTTAGGCACGCCTATCACCCAAAAGCCAGAGTTTGCAGTTTGGGTCTAATCAAATTCAGTGCCTGAATAAACAAAGCAAACAAATGAATAATCAAATAAAGCCGCATTCAGAATGCAGCGGAATCTATAGTCTCTAGATATATCACCATCGTGCCCAGGATGGAGCAGGAAATCACTCCCCAGAGGAGGAACACGGACTGTCAGGAGAGAAGGAGCCACGCCAGCGTCCATCAAACTGACCTGCTCATTTTCTCCTCCTGTGTCGGGCTTCCCTGTCGCTTTCTGTCAATGCTACTGAGAGATGGGCTGCAAGCCTTTGACATGGGTGATTTCCAAGACGGCTTTTATCTCCAGCACTCTGCAAACTTACTACTCTGTCCATGTCCTTGGAAGGGAGCCTCAGAAAAGCCCTGTGGTCTTCGCTGCTCTATCATTTTTAACTGATGCCTGCAGTAGTGTGAGGCAGTGGTTCTCAGATGTTAGTGTGTACTCACATCAGCCAGGCGTCTTGCTCAAATCTGTTTCAAGAAGATTGAGATGGGCCCTGGCCAGGTAGCTTTGCTGGTTAGAGCATTGTCCCAATATGCCCAGGTTGCAGGATCAACCCCTGGTCAGGGAATATACACGAATCAGCCAGTGGAGGCACAACTAGTGAAACAACAAATTGATGTTTCTCAGCCCTTCCTCTCTTTCTCTAAAAATCAGCTTTAAAAAAACATTTAAGAAGACGGGGATGGGGCTGGGAGGGGGTGTCTGCATTTCTAACGAGGTCTAGGTAAAGCTGACATTGTTGGTTCAGAAATCACACTTTGAGTAGCACATTTCTTAGGAACAGGGTCCCAGTGAGATGCTGGGAGGAAGGAGGTTCGATCACCATAGCAGCGTGGTGGGGACTGCCGAGTCTCTGCTGCTTCGACAGATCCGCGAAGCACATGTGGCTGTCCAGGCCTCCGAGAAACGCTGTAGACTTCGCAGTGTTCCAACCCGGTGTCTCCTGAATTAAATTCTGTTGCACAACACAGAACGGGTGTTATATAAAACACAATTTTAGGGAAATTTTGACTGTAAGAGGATCTGAAAAAAAATGCATAAATCTGAGGTTTTACGTGCTTATTCAGTCTCTATGTGTGTGTTACTAAGGAAAATACCTTTTCAGATTTTTAACTAATTAAATATATGGCTTCCTTGAATTTTGCTGAAGATTTCAAGCAAAATTGGTTTCCAAGGCTAAATCTTGGAAACTAATTCTAGAAACACACGTGTGTCAGGAGTTACCATGAGTAGATGCGGTTGACGGCGCCAGCTCCAGTGGGTCATTTGAAGACCTCGGGGAAGGCCTCAGGCTGGAAGTCTTGTTGTCCTTGGACTGTGTCCTCCTCGGCTGATGTGTCATTCCTCCAGGTTCCTCTTCCTTTAGTGCTGCTGGAAAGTGAGCAAGCTCCCCGGGGCTGAGCGCTGGGTCCCCAGCACACACGAGCCAGGAAGAGGTGCTGTGAGCCCTCGTTTCCCACAGAGGTGACATTGGCAGTGAACGAGGCGGACGGGGCCCCTGCTGCATGGCCGTGGTCAGCCCTCCTCTAAGCATTCCCACATGTCCTTGACCTTTCCAAACACTGATGGGAAAATGAGGGCACGGATAGCCACTTCTGTTGAGCAGCCAAGGGGACTGCAGCAGAGAGGACAAGTTCTCTGTCCCCTGGAAGAGTCAAGAAAAAAGGGACAAAAGGAGGCCTGAGAGTTACAGCAAAGTTCTATCATGGGCCAGACCCTCCATGGAGGGTCATGTAACTCCATTTTTTAAAAAAAGATTTTATTTATTTATTTTTAGAGGGCAAGGGAGGGAGAAAGAAAGAAAGTGAAACATCAGTGTGTGGTTTCCTCTCGAGCTCTCCCTACTGGGGACCTGGCCCACAACCCAGACATGCGACCTGACTGGGAATTGAACTGACGATCCTTTGGTTCATAGTCCAACACTCAATCCACTGAGCCACACCAGCCAGGGCTGTAACCCCATTTTACAGATTGCAAAACTGAGGTGTGAGGAAACTCATCGCTTGTCTAGTTAATAGATGGGGAACTGGGATTCAAGCCTGTCTCTTTGACTCCAGTGCATGCAGCATGGGCGCCTTTGTTATTTCTTCCTCTGTTCAGGGATTAGTGGCTGCCAGCCCTTGAAAATGAGGGGAGAGTCTTCAGGAGGATAATGAGGGACAAGATCAGACACTCAGCACGGAACGGTGTTCTGGGCTGCGGCAGCATGCCCAAGGCCAGCCCAGCATTTTCTTGCACGAGTTCCTTTTCTTCCTTTTAAATATATTATGCAATATGAGGCCATTGCCATCATATTAGTTCTTAATGCCTTTTGCTAAAGAACTTTTTCACAGGACGTATTTTTATATCGTTCATCTCAGAGATACGCAAAAAACTTTTTTCCCCATGACATAAAACCTCTTTCTTGAGATTGATCCAGCCCCCTCCCCCACCCTACTCCTTGCAACTTTGTCTGAAGCCTTAAAAACATTCTTCCTAAGCAAAAACACTATCGGCAGGGAAAGAAAAACAGGAAACAACCTTATGATGTTTTATAAAGACGCCCAGATAGGCTGGCCTCTGCACAGGTCAGGCGGTGAGCTCGGCAGCATGCGTGCAGGTCAGACCCAGCACACGCACAGGTCAGACTGGCCACCATGCCCTCTGCTGCTAGAATGAGCCAGCCAGGCCCAGAGCAGAATCTGCTTTCTTGGCTTGAGCAATCCTAGAAAGAGGGACTTTCAACTCCGCTTTGGAGGCCATTTGTGCCATGTCCTCGATGTGATTTGGCATTTGTCATAGCATTGCACACTCCACATGTTCAATGTGTACTATGGATCATTTAAAATGCTATGTTATTGTTTGCAATCAGCCAAAGTGAAAATACTGCCCCCCAGTCCATCACTAAGTCATCTTCACATTCTGCGGAGTGCCCCTCAGGACTGTGGGGGACCACGGGCCAGGCATCGGTCTGGTCATCGTCACAGGTATCATCTCACCTGAAGCTAATAGTGACAATGGTAGCACTCAGTTATTGGTCTGAGTCTGCGCCGGGCACTGTGGCGGTGGTGGGGTGTGTATGTGTGCACACACGCGCTGCAGATTCAGCATTCACTGTAACCCTCCTCATTGGACAGGACATCCCGAACCTGCTTGCCAGTGGGAATCCACTGAGGGCCTCCATGTATATGAGTTCTCATCAAGGCCTCCCAAGTCAGTCTCTGGGGTGGGAACACGAAAGCTCTGTGTTTCCGTAGCTCTCTGGAGAAGTGCGAGGCAGCCTGAAGTTAAGCAGCATCTGGGAAAGCTAAAACAGGTGGTGTTGTCTCAGATGCATTCATTAGGAAAACCAAGTGCGTGACGACAGCGTGGATCTGAGACGTGTTAGACTATGAGTGACAGCCCAGGGTGGTGGGACCTTGCTGATTGCGGGGTGACCGTCCTCTGTTCTGCTTTGCCCCCGCAGCCCACCCAACATCTTCATGAGTGTTTCTCCACATGAAGTGCCTCTTTGCTTGAAATGCAAGCGTGGCTCTCTGTTCCTGGTTCGACATTCGCTGATGGGATAACTTAGTTACCGTACAATAACCACACTCCCCGTCCACAGGGCAGGGTGGAGATTCAGCCCCAGGGCCTGTGACTCAGAGCCCTTGCTCTCAACCAATGTCTCATGTACCAGACACACTGCACAATCTAGTACTCACGTGTGTAGGGCAAGGGAGCCACCTTTTTGCTATTCATTCTTTTACGTGCTCAGAAAATACGTACTGAGGCCTCATTCTGTGTCAGCCGCTGTGGTAAGTTCTGGGGATACAGAGTTAAATAAAACATAGCTCCTGGTATGTTCCTGGAAGAAAGAGTCACAGGGAATTAATTATAAGATGATATAAGCTCAAGACCAGCTTCTAAGGATGGACCAGTTTTAACGTGACTGCTGCTCTAACAAGAAAAAAACAAATAGGTCGGCAGGGCTGGTACCCATGCACCCCGTCCTGGCTGACCCACTCCCCTGCGGCACCCCCACCCCATGCTCCTCACTTGGTTGTTCATCCCGTTAAGAGCCCAGCGTGCCTCACAGTGGGCCCCCTCTGTGCCTCGGGGACAAAGCACTGGAGCAAAGAAGAGAGTGTTTGACCTCACAGGTCTACCATCTTTACGGAGGGACAGACGATGGGTAAGGACACAAATGAGATCATTTCATTTTATGAAAATAAGCAGGAAGATGAGAGAGGGTGACTGAGGTGGGTATTCGGGGTACACTTTTATTAGAGGGGGTGTAAGTGTAGAGGTCACTGTCCTTGTCCTTGAAGAGACAGTGCAAGAGGCCACAGGGCATCACAAGGCAGGGCTGGAAGCGGGTCTCAGACGCCAGGCGTGGCCTGGGAGAACACAGCAGGGGCAGGGCCCCTCAAAGCACTTCCTTCCTGCCAGGAGGCGCCCTTGTCCATGAACGGAAAGCCTTGTACAGCCTGGCTGGTACCTGCCCTTCCTGCCTTGGCCTCTTCTTTGTCAAAGCCAACCAGAGCCAGACCCTCGTGAGAGCGGTGAAGACAGATTTTATTCGGACAGCGTGGCAGCAAGGGGAGGAGACGTCAGCTGGGAACTGAGCTCGGTTTTGAATACAGGGAGATGGGTGGTTTATGGCTCAGGAGCCAGTGGGTGGGGGGTGGAGGCCCAGAGACGAGCATTTACTAAAAATCACAGATGTGTATGCTTTCCAAGGGGGGGTTGTATGTAAATTATACAACAAAGCTGTGTATTAAACAGCACGTGGACTGACTGGTGTCACAAAGGAAAAGAGGTGATTAGCAAACGTATCTTACATTTTGTTGAAAATAAAATATTTGTAATTTACATATTTTTAAATGCATCTAGTTTTCTATATTTGGGTCACTTTCTACCCCTGACTTGGGGCCTTTCACTTCCTCTCTCCGTGTCTCCGACTTTCCATCTGTACTGGAGAAGGTTGAACTAGGTCGTTTCCAGCGTGTCCTCCCTCTCTGGTTGCGTAGAATTCTTCCAACGGTGTAGTTTCCTCCTTGATCTGCCTGTCAGCCGCCTACAGCTTGTCTCTGCATCTCTGCGTCAGGTCAGGGATTGGACGAGACCATCCTGTTCCTTCTGTGGACACCAGTCAGGACCCTGCGGGAGTGGCCTCGGTCGACTGTCCCTTCCCAGCGAGCTGCGCGCAGCTGGCCGAGCACAACGGAGCCCTTTCCGGCTGATTTACCAGAGGGGGTGTGCTCATTTTTTAACTTATTTTTACATTGAAGATAATTTTACCTTAGCGCACCCCCACATAAACAGCAGCATGAAAACGGAAGCAGAATCGATTTTTGCCTCCCAGGGCTTGTTGGTCCAGCTTATGGACACGGTATATTATTATAGGAAGCCCAGAAATTCTTTTATTGCCATGGGTGATTTATCCTTTTTTCTTTTGCTGATCCTGACATCTTTCAACATAGATACAATGCCCTTGTGAAGCACTGAAGGGGCAATTTATGAAACCACGCTCGACTTTTGCTGTGTAATTAGAGGGCAATGCTTCTTAAACTGTATTGTGCATACAGATTGGCTATGGAGCTGGTTAAAATGTGAATGCTGGTACCAATGTTTGGGGAGTGGCCTGGGGCTCCAGTGGGCTGCTGCTGTCCCGTGGACCCCTCCCCAAGTAGCAGGGTGTCAGGGTGAAAACAGACTGTGGGAGGGGAGGGGAGGGGAGGGGAGGGGTTCTAAGGAGCAGCCTGGCGTCACTGGTGATGAGGACAGTCTGCAGAGGGAGCGAGAAGCCTCTAGGTGCGGTGAGTCCGCCATCAGTGAAGGCAGTCACAGCGAGGCTGGCGGGGACACCCTGGAAGGAATTAGTGGAGGGGGTGAGTGACAGCCTTCAGATGTCCTCTCTCACTGTGAGAACGCACACTCCTGTGTCAGTAGTGTCCCCTCTGGCTGTGGACTGTACATCTACCCACATGTTCCCGTGAACACACAATACTTTTCCATACTAATGCTAAGCATTGTCTGGACTGCGCTTTACTGTATGTGTGACCACAGTTATGAGTGCAGGCTCATGGGTCGTGGGCCCTGCCCGGCCTCGTCCTTGCCCTGGGTCAGATGAGGCGAGTCCCCCTGTCTTCTCATTCTGGTCAGTGAGCACGCCCTCGAGGGCCAGTGTCTCTGAAACTCCTGTCGCTGCTGGGACGGGCAGAAGGCCTCCATCAGTCTTCTCAGCAGGGTCCTCTCCGTGAGAGCAGGAACTGGGGCCTCTCAGCTGAGGAAGTGTTTTCCCTCTGAATATGGCATTTTGGTGTTGCACAGTGAATAAAGATGGTATTTTATCCTCAATCAACTATAGGTCTCTGTATGTGTGTGTCCTCATTGGCCCAGATCCGCTCAGTCGGTTTAGGGGGAATCTCCCACCCTTGACACCTGGTTGCCCAGGCCCACCTCCAGCAGGGACCCTAAGTCAGTGTAGCACAGGTTCCCGGGCCCCAGGTGTTTCCCCTTCGTGGTTTTCCATCCCCTCACCCGCCCCCACCTCCGCTCCTGCGCTTCGCATCACCGCTTTTCCTCCTATCAGAACTGAGCTCAGTCCTAGGCTGAGTCTCCTCCCCGCACTAGTGGTGTTTGAATGACATCTGTCTTCACCGCTCTCGCGAGGTCTGGCTCTGGCTGTCTTTGACGCGCGGAGACACTGGGGCTGGAAAGGTCAGTAGTAGCCGGGCCCTGAAAGGGTTTTAATCTGTACAGCACCATTGTAGGGCTTGAAAACCTCTGTTGTCACAGGCTGTTCACATGTCATAAACATCAGGCTCATGGGATAACGGGATGGGGAGTGGATGCATGGAGAACAGTCAGGAATCTTACGATGAGTTGATAGGAATACAGTGATTTGGTTGTCACACAGTGAAGGGGAGAGTTAAAGTCGGAGCAAAGTGGCCATGGGTGGGTGAGCTCCAGGCACGGGGGAAATGAGGATGGGGTCCAGGTGCACTGCAGGAAGTAGCACCTCCCCGAGTTCAGGAAAGGGACCTAACATGTTAGCGACCCCTTTCCACCCTCTGTGGTTGATTCTGTAAGTACAGAATGAAAACAGTTGATCATTTTGATCCATTTTCATCCTGAAAGTCACCTGATGCTACCTGACCTAGCACCATCCCATGGGCACACTAGCTACCCTCTGCACCTGTGACGCAGTGTCCCTGATCCCTCCATCAGCACTTCCTGGAAGGCAACCCTCTTCCTTCATTGCAGGACCCTTCCCATTGCTCCTCAAGGTCTGCAAGGAGGTTAATGAAATATCGAAGCAAGAGGGTATGTGTTCATCAGCCTGGACTGCCACAATGAGAGACCACAGCCCGGGGGCTCACACGATGGCAGGCTGGAAATCCACTGTTGGGAACCACCCTGCCTGGTATCAGAAGCTGTAACCCCTGCCAAGGCTAAGGCTGAGGGAATGACCTTGGGCCATAAGCCACCAAGGAGACAAAAGCTTATCTCCCTGGCAGGAATGCTGCTTCTGCTCCTTTTACTTCACCCTGCCTGGCCCCCAATGCTTGGTCAGTTAGCCAATGACAGGTAAGATTCCCCAAGGGGGGAACGACCTAAGACAGGCACGATCACATGGGAGGCCCCCAAAGAAGAACTTTGGGGGCTACAGCAAAAGGGGGTGATGTACACTGGCCCCTTAGCTTTGACAAAACCTGAGTCCTCATTGTCTACGAGAAATCTCCTAATCTCTTGGCTGCCTTACTTCCCTTGCTCCACCTAAGCCTGAAACAATGACAGGGTGGTGCCGCCCTGTGCTGGAAAGGGTGGATTCCGCAGGCGATCAGGCCTAAGAAAGAATATGTAAAATCCTGTGAAACCTGCTTTGTTTAGAATGCTCTCAATGAAATGATAAGGGTCCAAGCAAGAAGTAAGTTTGTTCCTCAAAGTTCTACAGCTCTTTAGCTATCTGACCCTGACTCAAAATAGGCCCTCAGAGTTCTTTGTTATCTATTGTTTGATCCTTACTTCCTGGCAATGATTAATGAGCTTTACCTGAATTCCTGTGTAAATGAACCCAATAAAAGCCTGCTGGGACAGGAGAACTCGGTGCTCTCCCCTAGGGAGGGTGGCTGAGGCACTCCCCACTAGAGGGAGTGGCTGTTCCGCCCATATTTCCCCACAGGACCTGGTTGTCTCTGTGTATGTTTTCCTCGTGTTTCAATGAGCCATCCACAGCGTTCCGCAGTCACTGTAGGTCAGTGGTCGTGTCAGTCCACTGCCAGGGGGCCCACAGGATTGGCTGCTGGTGAGGCCCCTCCCCCTGGCCTGCTGATGGCCACTTTCCTGCATGTGCTACTATGGCCTTTCTTCTGGGCATACATTAGGTGTCTCTCCCTGTTTTTCTCAGAACATCAATCCTGTTGGATTAGGGCCCCACTTTTATGAACTCATTTAACTTTAATTCCCCCCTTGAAGGCCCTGCCTCCAAACACAGTCACGCTGGGAGTTAAGGCTTGAACATATGCATATGGGAGCACACACATCAGTCCAGAGCAGACGGTGAGTTCACTAGCGCATGTGGGTATGTGTGTGAGGAGCAGAACGCTTGTGTTAAAGTTCAGGGTATTTTATTCTCAACAGCTCTGGTCTATTTTAGGGCAGAACTAGAATCTTAAACTGGAGTCTTGAACATCTGTGAAGTTCTTACTGGTGTGAAGCAAAAAATAATAATAATGATGTACACACTCAGAAGTATTTCTTGATGAGAATAAGAACTTAGCTGTGAAGAAAGTCTGCTTCTCATCCAGCTGGTATCCAGCCAATGTATTATTAGGACTTGAGAGTAGAGAATAAAAATGATTCTCCAGCTAGACTTTCAGAAAAAGGTATTTTCCCAAAGCAGCTGGTGTCCTCTGTAAATTAGCAGCTTTTTAAGGCCTGTAATTTCTCTTTATTTGATTACATCTCAATCTCTTCCTCTTTAGAGGAAAACAAACTAGATCAAGACAAGACTGAAATGATTTGGAGGTGCCGGTGCCGGGTGTGCGTTTAAAGGGCCCTGTTGCAAAGGACGCAGCCGCTTGCTCAGCGCGTGAGTTAAACGGACTTGAAAAGCCCAGCGGTGGGACTGGCCGCAGAGAAGGAAGGAGCAGCTAGAAACTCTCCAATGTGAGGAGCCGGCATTAACTCTCCATATTTCCTTTTCCACTGCAATTCTTATTTGCTAGACTTGCAGCGTCTCGGATTACATAACAACCTTCTCCCTGTTTTAAACATTCTCTTATTTGTGTCACTGCTCAGTTTTCAGAGCCCTGTCCGGCTTCCTGTTGCATTTCAACATCATAAAAATGATGAGTTTAGTTAGGCAGGTTTTTAGAATTCAATTTTGTTAATGAGAAAAATTCGAGGGCAGTTTTAAAATATTTATGAATATCTGCTTCAGTCCTCAGGTTTTCTGAACCACATTCCAGAGATTTTCTTTGGTGTGAGGGTAGGGGATGAGTCTGGGGTGTGGCTAAACTGGAACACACGTGTGAGGACAAGGAAAGGCCTTAAAAAATGCCACACCCCTATTGCCTATGGAATCTATGTCCTTTCATTCTGATTGAAGTCCCCTCTCAATTAAGCAGTCTTTTTGAAACCTTTGATAATACTAATGATTGTATTAATTGTACTGTCCTACACCATATTCATCCTACCTCTGAAGTCCCTGAGAGAGAAGTGCACCCAGGGAAAGGATCCGACAGGGACACGTAGTCCCACTTCATTAGATTCCTGCGAGGCCGGCTCAAAGTGTATGGGCTGGGGTCAAGGTCTCATGGGGCTTTCACTCTTTCCATCGATCCATGACCTGGTTTGGCCGCCTTCCAGCCGAGGTCCTGGGGAGAGAGACCTGAACAGCGACAGAAGGGGAGCACCGGAGAGGGCAGACAGCGGAGCTCCTCTCCCCATCCAGGGGCAGAGAAGGGGGAGCAGAGGGAAGGCGGTTCATCCAGAGGCGCTGTGCATGGACGGCCAGGTCCCCGGTCTGCCTGCCCTGTCTGAGTGCAGACACGAGAAAGAGACGAGAGAGGAGGAGGGCTGCCATTCAGTGTCAGGACGGGGCCACTGGTGACCTTGCTCTGCCCTTTTCACAGACAGCAGAGGAAGGGGAGGGGCCCCTGGCCACATGGGAGATCACTGCACCCTGCTCGCCACCATACGCCCTCTGACTGGTGAGATTAACACCTTCCTCACACAACCAAAGCCCCCCAGTTTCAGGGGAAAGACAGTGAATGAAAGAGAGTGAAGGTGCAGGGTTTCGGGGGTTTTTTCCTGTTTCATGTACTTTGTATCAGAAGGTCAGTTAAAAATATCAGTGATTCTATTCTATACACACCATACCCAAGCCTCTGCAAACTAGCAGAAGTGGGACCGAACCAGGTGTCTGGCTGCTTCTCTGCCGTCTCGGAAGTCCCGGTAGGTATTTTAACATCCCTTGTTCGTGGTGCTGAGAGAAACGTGGGCTCTGAATCACGGTCCGGACCCAGGTCTGCTCCCAGCAGTGGGCCCTCTCTGAGCACTGTCAGTCTCAATGAGTTCCCAGCCTTCTGTGGTATGAACCTGCGTGCTGTGTCTTTCTGTCCATCAACGTCTGGGGAGCTTATTTTAAGGTGCTCAGTGAGCTCCCCAGTAGGAGGCACAGCCTTCTTGTCCTGAGCATGACATCCCTGGCATTGTGAATGGAGAACAGAAGACTGTATCCCGTCTTCTTGCGCTAGACAAAAAAGAGCTTTAAAAAACAAAACAAACTAACACTACTATTTCTACTTACATTTTGTTCCCTTTTGCTGAAAACACAGTATTCTTTTTGTCTGAAGATGTTTTTTCTTTCCTCGTAAATTCAGTGCAGAGCCTATTATTCAACCTTGGGCCCAGAGATGTGAAATTCTGAGAATTTTGGATGGCTCGCCAAGCATTTGATGCAGGAAATTTACTTTTGTTAAAAATAGCTCCTTAGCCCTTTTTTCAGGGATGTCAGGCTTGAAGCAGGAATTCACTGCCACCTGCGTCGTCATTGTGAATCTTAGATTGTATGGGGAGCCGCCCTGGAATATGCCAAGTTCTCACAAAGTCAGCCCGTTGCTTGGTTTCTCTTCTCTTCTCTAGCACCCCGCGTGGGGCCGTGCAGGCGGTGCACACGCACAGCAGCTTCCCTCTCACCAGGTTCCAGCCTTGAACGCAGGTTATTGCGTACACTCCTGACCGGAGACACGCTTGCAGGCCGCACCCGATGCCCTGTTTCTTCATTTGTGCAAGGAGAAGAGGAACAAGTACTCAAGATAACGTGGCTATCAACTAATTCTTTAAAATAGGGGTATCATAAACCAACTCCGAAGTGGGTGTTTCCTCCAAGAAGCTCATTTGCCTCAGCGCTCTGGCTTCCCTGCTCAGGGTCTCCTACCTGACTTCCCCAGCCAGGACCACACAGCAGGTCACAGACGTGCCCCACAGCCACGCCAGAGGTGAGAGTGCGGCCCCCACTGGGGGCCGTCAGTCACTGCGCTTCCAGCCCTGCTCTGATCAGATGGGCGGGGAGCTGGGGAACAGCAGGGGCCTGTTGCCTCAATCCAGCTTCCTGCTTGTTTTTTGCACAGCCTGCAAGCTAACAATAGATTCTACATTTTAAAGGGTTGAAATCAATCAAAAGAAGCATATTTTGTGACATGCGAAAATCGATCAGTAAGGAAAGCTTTGTGGATATTCACAAATGTTCATTCATTTGGGTGTTGGCTGCGGCAGCTCTCACAGGACAATGGAGGATGCGGTAGTTGTGACAGAGACCACGTCCTCACAGATGCAGAGCCTGCTGCCCTCTGATGCAGAGGAAGAAACCCACACAGGCAAACCTGCCTCTGTCTGAGCGGGCTACTTGCTAGTCTTGTGACCTGGTAAGAGTCACCTTCCAAAAATGATGGTCATTGTAATAAAATTACAGTCATTCACCAGAGTGTCTATGAAAGCATTTTGTAACCTGCAAGAACTATATGATTGTGATTTCCAAGCCTTGTCTTTAACCTTGAAACCTTTTATTGGCCTAAATCTTACCTGAAACCTGCATATGTAAAGCAGATATAAGTAGGACAGGTGGTTGAAGTAGGGACGGGAGCTTGAAACAGTCAACACCCACCCCCTGCCCCCGGGCCTGGGCCTTTGCTGAGCCCTGAGGTTTGGCGGAGAAGCGTTTGAAATCACTGGGCTGCAAGCAAAGCAAGCACTTCCTATCTCTGCCGTTACTAAGGTTCCTTTTCTCAGTTAACGATTACTCGGTGCCACTCACCAAGGTCCTGGTCCTCATTATCTGGTGCCTGCAAAACAAGAGGGCACCGAAGTGAGCAGATGAAGAAGAATTTCTGGTTGTCCTCAGTGTGGCCGACCAGTGCGCTGTGCTGACTGTTTTCCTGACGCGCAACCCTGAGTGCCACAAAAAATGCTAAAGAGGTCAGTGGATTGGAGCGCTGGGTGTGACAGCCACGGGGGCGCCCCCGGGAAGACAGACCTCTGGGGTGCGGGTGCCTTGTGCTGAGGGAGACAGTGTCTCAGAGGAGAATGGACGGAGATGGCTCAGGTGGGGCTAGACCAGGGTTCCATTTCAGATACGCTCCATGTTTCCTCACACTCCACAAATCATCTTGAAACCCAGCGTGGCTGTGCTCGGAGGAACCAGGGGCATCTCTGGCCGCCACAGTGATCAGGGTAGAGGCGAAGTGAAGGGCAAGTCACTTGCTTCTGCCCCCATCCAAATTTACATCAGAAAACTGTGCTTTCACGGGGCAATATCATGAGACCTGAGAGGAGTACAGCTTCAATGAAGTGCCGCCAACAGGGTGAAACAGCGAGCCCAGGTGGGCCGGAAGTAACAGGTGGGCAGAACAGGCACGAAAACCATTATCAGAGAGAGAAGGGAAGGTATCGGTAACCAAAAGCAAAGAGATAAGGGAAGATATTGTCAACAAAAGGCTAAGGAAGAAAAATTTGGACATAGTGGCTAGGAAAAATGTAATTGAAATAAAGATAACCAATATCTGGGGAGAAGAACAGAAGGTAGTCCTCAAAGAACAAGTTACTGATCTGAAATAACGAGGGCCCCCTTCTAGAGAGCATCCTGAGGAGAGACGAGAAAACATGACAATGTAGCTAATAGAAATAAAGGCCGGAAGTAGCTTTTCAACATCTTCAAGGCAGGGATTCCTGGAAGAGAAAAAGTATTTCAAGAAATATTGGCTGAGAAATTCTGTTTTAAAGGGCAGATGGTATGATGCAGGTTAAAACACACTCTCACACTCCCTCACAATAGGTGACATCTTAGAAGATCACAAAAGAAAAGTCCCAGCGCTTTCAAAGGGGATGAGCAGATCATGCAAAAGAAGAGGAGACAGATTGCCATCATACTTCTCAAAAGCAAGCCTGGCTGTGAGAAGCCAGAAGAGAAACACTGTTACCGTCTTAAAGGGACTGCAGCATTTTCCTACCACCTGCAAAAGGAGAAAATAAAGATATCTTGAACATCTAAGGCCACTGCCTTTCAGGCCGCTCTCTCTAAGCTTCCTGGAAGCATCTTGTAAACCTGTTTTTCCAGCGCATTCCTTTGTGGTGATATGTCAAGCGCCTTTATTTGGAATTCAAAGCCAAGAATTTGACTCTATTCTCCGGGCTAAATAATTCTTTCCCATGAATGCAGTGAGTTTAGGAGGTTATTTTTCTGCCTGGATGGTAGGAAAAAGGCTGCTGGCTGCAAGATATATAGAAAGATCTGGATTAATATCTCAAAACGTCCTCTCTGTAACATTGCCACACTGAAGCTACAAGCAGAACGCTCTGAGAACAAGAGCAATACACGAAGGGCATGGACTTCAGACGGTCAGGTTTCAGGGAAGCCACAGATCGTGGAGATTGAGTTTCTGGTACGCGTGCAACCCGCACAACAATGCTGAAGGTCAGAATGGGCGGTCACTCCCATCTGCACCCACAGGCATGGCCTTCATTCAGAATGCCGAGACTTTTCTTGAGTTGTTGACATAGTTCTCTGACGCACTGAAAGCTATCCATCTCCTTTAGGTATTAATAGCTCTGTGCAAAACGGTGAGTTTCTTCGTGTTTCTTCCCAATCTTCAGTGTCCTCCAAGGCAGAGGGGCCCCATGTCCGACCACATGGGGCAGAGTCAGGAGCTCCTTGGGTTCTGCCGTCGGAGGGACAGACGCGGAAACGCTGCACCGTGCAAAGGCAGGGCTGGAATCGCTTTCGCACCACGACCCTGCTACATTTCTGTGCGACAGCTCTACTTGGGGTGGAGTTAAGTCTTTTTATTCCATTTCTGCCCTATATTTCCAAACAGTGCATTTCTGTGCTCACTGCAGTTGAGCTGTTTTTATTTCATCTCCATGATATATTTACATGCAGTGTGTTTGGCAATGGATGAAGTCTACTCATTTATGTGTTCTTTCTAAAATGAGTGTAATCATTTCTACATCATTTCTGCACCAATAGTAACACAAATAAAATGAGTAGCTACCAAGCCACAGAGTGTTCGGCAACGGGCACCCACTGATACACGTTAACCTTCACAGACGCCCTGCAAAGTGGTTCTGAGGATCATCTTCATCTTGTTTATGAGGAAACTGGGGCTCAGTGAGACGAATTTATTTATCCAAGACTCATAGGTAGAAGGTGGTACAGATAAGTTTGGATTCAGGTTTCTCCGATAGTTAGAGGTTTGAATACATGCTTGGGTGCTCTGTGATGAAGATGACATTCTTATTTCACCATCATGGTTCCATCATGATCGCCATCACTGTTTTTTTCTCCATCGCCACCCTCATCAGCATCTTCACCATCGTCATCACTGTCATCACCATCATCACCTTCCTCCTCTTCATCATTATCACCATCACCACCGCCATCGTCATCACTGAGTCCCTACCTTACACTCCTGTCACCATTGACGCTGCCATCGACAATCTCAGGGATCTGACCGTGTACCAGGCACACGTGCCTGGCCAGGCCAAAAAGTGAACAACACTTCACTTTTTGATATGCCTTTATTTTTATAGATAAGAAAGACACAGAGGTTAAATAAGCTCCCCTAAGTTTCCCAAGATAAAAAGCCAGATGTTCTGGGTTCAGAATCCATGAAACTTGCATCTGAGATTTAGTTTTGTTTTGCTTTGCTCAGCAAGAACACTGTACGAAGTTATTCATCTGTATCCATAGCGTGGTGACTTGGCTTTAAACTTGGCTTCCTGACTCCTACCCACCGTCTCCCCAGCTCCAGCTCTCATGTCAGATTTCATCCACCTGGTCGTCCATCCTCTGCTTCTAGTTCTCAAACACTCTCCTAAGCAGGGAGTTAAATGGGCAATAGCAGAGGAATGGGACCTTAATCACCGTCCAGTCATCTCGCTAATGCCACACGGTTCTTTGAGACGCCATCCTTTCGGGAAGATTTGTTGGGAGAGCGTCCGTGGGTGGAACTGACCATGCACTGCCCATTAAGTTAATGGAGGCGGCTCCCTCATTCCTTTCTGCTTGGCGCTGCGGGTGAGGCTGCAGTCAATCAGGGCAGTGACTGCTGCACAACACCCTGCTCTCCCTCCACAGCTGCTTTGTGAGCACCGGTAGGGGGTCCTAACCACCCCTTGGGAGGGGAGAAAAGCCTACAGTCCCCTCTGTGGTGAATAGCCATGGGGTGGGTTAGAAAAATGCTACCTTTTCCCCACTCTTCATTCCCTTACTAAACAAGCCGAAATGCAAAGGCAAGGGATTTCATTTCAAACAGAAGGGAAATGGCTCCCAAGTGCTGACGTTTTATTTATTAACGCTGACCACATTGTCGCCTCCCCCTCCCAAGTCTGGGCTGGAAGCTCCTGCTGCTGGATGTGCAGAAGGTGGCAGACTAGTTGCAGACCTTGCTCTGAGGGCTGAGTCACAGTGGTCCCTTGTCCTCTGGAAGGGGCTGCACCCTTGCCTCCAGCTCCCTCTCAGCAGGGGGCCACCGTTCTCTCCTGGGGAGTTGTTTGAGACAGTTCTTGGTCCCCACTTTCCCCCTTTCCTTTGATTCTGTTTCCTAGGTACTGGTTGAATCCATCTCTTCCCTCTCAAACCCACTCCTACCCTTGGAGCTGCTACTGCCTCTGTCCTTAGTACTGAAGTGTCTCCTGATCACTTCCTTTGATTCCAGTTTTCTGCCTCCTGTCCCCCCACCCCCACTCATCACCCAGATCCTTCCCTGCTCTTCCGGTCCTTGGGAAAGCCTTCCCCGACTTAGCCTTCTAACCCCAGCTCCCATCCTGCGCTCACTGGTCAGTGTTTCTCTCTCCAAGCACCCCCAGCACATGGTTTTACA
Organism: Tonatia bakeri; assembly: GCA_004024845.1. NCBI lineage: Eukaryota > Metazoa > Chordata > Mammalia > Chiroptera > Phyllostomidae > Tonatia > Tonatia bakeri. The sequence goes on from PVIA01000793.1 coordinate 301,903, forward strand.
TCAGGCGGGCGGAGCATCCCAGCCATGCCTGTGCGCCAACTCGATGCCTTCCAGCATCCGTGAGGGGAGAGGTAGTCTGTTTTTTCTCACCAATTTGTTCCTAGGCCAAGAAATGTCTGGAACATAGTAAGGTACTCAATAAAAACGTGCCGCATCAATCAATAAACCCCGCTACCCTTCGTTCCAACAACGCCTGGACCTATCCCTGGGAAGAAGCCAGGTTGGAGATTGGAGAGCCCTGCACTGTCCAATCGGCCGGCTGGAAAGAACTCAGCGGCACAGCCTGCTGGGTGTTGAATTGCTGTGATGTGAGTGCCTCTCTTGAACCAGGATTTCCATCCCTTTGAAGTACGGACGATGATCCCAAAGCTGACACTGCTCACTTAGCAAAGCTTTATTTAGGGAGCATTCACTCGACATCTGGCACTGAGCAAGGCTCAGGGCTACCCCCCAGAATGTGAGGGGCACAGTGCCTGCCCTCATTGTGCATGGAGGCTGTTGACAAAGACGAAGTTATGGGATGTTTTGTGGGAAACACGTGGTCTTGGGGTGTGAACACTGGGGACATGGTATTGGAGACCATGGCTTTCTCCCACCGTCAGAGGGGAGGGGTTTAGAAGAGGTCTTCCCTCCTCGGGGGTGACCATGGTGCACATTTGTAAGTAGTGGGGCGTGCATAACCCAAGTGCGCAAAAACAGGTGCGTCCCTGCCGCATGTCTGCAGCAAGTATAAATCGAGGGCCAGCAACCTGCCTGGTTCAGGGAAAGCAAAGACCGGAACTGAGCCTGCTGCCCCGTGGGGCCTCCTGGCTCCCGCAGGGAAAGACAGGGTTGTTCAGAGCTTCACGTCAGCCCTCGGTCCTCAGCAGGGTCGCCGCTGACTTGCTGTGTGACCCTGAGCAATTTCCTTTGCCTCTCTGAGCTCCAGTTCTCTCCGAAGAGGATGGTATCAGTCACAGTGGGTTGATGTGAGAATGCGGAGACATTCAGCAGCTGCCGCTATGTTAAAATTATATTTGAATTGTGATAATAGGGGGTGGCAAGTGTTCTAAGGGAGCAGCAGCCGAGGCACGATAAGGGCATCGAGGAGCCCCTTTCGTCGGCTGCCGACCCAGGGGAGGCTGCTCGTGGGGGCCGGTGGGAAAGTGGGTAGGTGGAGCATGTGGAGAGATGGCACCCCGGGCAGCAGTGCCCCTCCACAGGTTGTCAGAAGCTCTCCTGGCTGCACAGAGTGGGTCAGCTGGCTGGGCGACCGCTGGGGTCGGAGAGCTGCGAAGGGACTGGATGGAACCCCCACCGTGTTAGAATGCTTGTCCTTGCCCATGGTGTTCCCAAGGGGAACTAAGAGCAAACAAAGAAAGGTGCATATCCACTTAAATTTCATTCCCGTCACTGTTTCTCTGTTCAATTCGTATCCATTTTCTACCCAGATTTGTGCTTTCTTGGGCAGGAGGGCTGCTCCATGACTTTGGATGACAGAGGCTTTTGTCCTCCGTGGGGCAGTCTTCTCAAGTGAAAATTCCAAGAAAAACCCGCTCCCTGTGCTTAGAGGGCCCGCTCTGTTCCACCCCTCCTCTCACCCGTGAAAAATGCTTCCAATTATCTGCTATTTGAAATGGTCCTGTATCAGCCATTCAGCCCAGATAATGGAGCTAAACCTTTAAAATGGGTTCCTAATGGGGGAGCCAGGCGGGGGGAACAGTTGATCAGCGTACGTACCGTTTCTCCCACTCGAAGGCGTGCTAATTAAAGCCCGACAGCCTCTGTGACTACACACCCAAAGGGGGAGCTGTCCAGAGATAAAGCTCAGTGAGGAGGCGTCGGCCTCAGGTCTGTGTCCTTTCTCTAAGGCGTTGGAACATGGCGCTATACGGAAAAAGATTTGAAGACTTTTTAAAATGAAAAACTGTGGAACCCTTTTTATAAAAAAAATACAGAATTTCACGGAACACCCGAATTTTGAAAAGATCAATTTGGGGCTGCTCTGGGGTCACAGGACAGGATGGACCCCCTGAAATTCCCCTCGGTCTGTCCGGGAGTCCCACGTGGTCCATGCCTCATCCCTAGGCTTTGCAGCGCCCAGGGGTCTCGAGGGGGCACTTGGCCGGGAGTTCCTTCTCTGATTTCTCTGTGTCTTCGGCAAAGCGTGCTTGCCTCACTTTCATCATCTGCTGACTCAGGAGTGCTCGAGTAAATGACCTCGGAAACCCCTCACTGCTGCCGCACCCATGAATTCCAGTAGATTCCTTAATGCAAACGGGCTGTGCTCCCGGCTAGGATGAACAGCTGTCCTTCGAGGTTCCGGGGCCGCGCCCTGTGGGAGCAGTCCCCAGTTCTCATCGCAGCACTGCGGTTCAGATCCCACGGTTTCTGTTTTATGTGTGAGGGACATGGGATGCTGATGCCCAGGGGCTCGCCGAAGGCTGCATAGCTCGTCAGCGAGGAAGTGGTGGTTGGAGCAGGTCCCCCCAATTCCAAAGCCAGCCCCTCCCACCAGGTCGTGCTGTCTCTGGCTGAGTGAAGGTGAATCCGTGGAGCTGGGGTTCAGGGCTTTCGTTTTCTGCGTGTGTGAACCGCTGGTTCTCAAACCGTCGATTTGGTACCCCAGTTGCATTGCCATCTATCACTAAGCCCACATTCTGGGATGAAATACACTCCCCGCTTTTTCATCTAGCCAGGGGAACAACCAGCGATTTAGGAGAACCACCTTCAGGACAGGGAAGGCTGTCGTAGGTGGTGTGAGGCTGTAAGCAGAGGTCGCCCTGCGCCTGTCGGAGGAACACAGGGAAGCGCACACCCACATGGGGCATCATGGCCGGAAGGAAAGCCCCTGGGATTCCCATGGGGGAGATGCTCTGCGTTTCGCCCCTTGGGGTTCTGAATTCCAGCCTTGCTCCTTCTGGGGAGAGGGAGTGGGTGAGTCCCCACTCGGGAAGACAGTTTAATGTGAGCCAAGCCCACATTGGTGTGGTAAGGGTGGGGTGTTGCCCCAGGTCCTGCAGGGTGGAACTGGCAGATGAGGCCCTAGGACACCAAGGGGGGCTGCAGCCCCTGCCCCCTGCACACGGCAGTATCCTTCCAGGCTCTCGCAGGAGCTGTGACCGTGCCTTTCCGTGACTGCTGGGTTCTCTGACTCCCTCGCCGTGCCTGTTCTGTGAGTCCAGGACCGCCTCCTTCGTGTCAGGGGACCTGACATCGGCAGCACCAACGGGGTTGGGCCCGGAGTAGCTGCTCCATGAGTGGTTACTCAGATCGATCGGCGGAGGAAGGCCCTGAGCCAAGGGGAAGACGGAGCAGCTGAGAGAGGTGCGCCGAGAAGTCAAGGCCGGTGTGGCTAGAAGCCTCTGCAGACCCCGCTTCCGTCTGCCCAGCCCCTCACACACCACAAGTCTGTCTTATTGGTTTGGAAACTGATTTCTCCATCATAGAAGGGCTAGGGGCCCATCTCCTCTCCCTCAATTGGATGGTCCCAGGGTCGCACCCCTGCCTAAATTCCGAGTTGTCAGCTTCTGCCCTTCGCCCTCGCAGGCACTGCTCTGACAAACAGTCTGTTTGGGCTCCTGGACCCCTCAACTCGGTCTTCTGGGAGGCCGAGCCCACCTCTGCTCTGTGCCCCCTTAAGAGTGGGGGGGTGGCTAATTCATTCAGTTCTCCGGTTTGGGGCATAGTATGTGGCTAGGGGCGTATATTTGCAGAAATGCAAGAAGGGAGGGAGGGAGGAAAGGGAAATTGAAGGAGGAGAGAAAGGAGAGGAGAGAGGGAAGTAAGGGAGAGAAGGGGGAGAGGGGCAAGCCCTTCCCTCGGCCTAATCTCGACCCGTCTCCTGCCTCCGGAAGCTGGATTTGGTTTCTTCTCTCCAAACTGCTAAACCGCAAGAAGGGATGTCCTCCCCACACTGTCAGCCGTGTCCTCCTGGAACTGCGACACCAGCTGCTGCCTGGCTGGCTGGTGCACATCGCCACCCCAGCCCATGTGTCTGTCCTTCCTGTCCCTGGAGGAAGTCCTGGGAAACCCCGAGGCCTCATTTACCAGCTGTGTTCCCCTGAGGCAGACACTTCAACCCGCTCCGCCTTGGTCTCCGTGCCTGTAAATGGGATGAAAATGGAAGGCCCGAGGGCCACTGGGAGGATGCCCGAGTTTGATACACTGCGTGCCCTGTCCATGCACAGTTGTCCCCCTTTCCTGTAAGACACCCTTCTCTCCTTCTTGAGTCGAATCCACAGGGAGACGTGTTTGCTCTGCTAGGAAGGCAGACACGCGTGTGGAGTGAGGGCAGAGGCAGGGGACGTCCGCTGCCATAGGCAGCTGTCGGGTGCAGCTGCCTCTGCCTCTCCGAGTGGCACCTTCTGACTGTGGGGGGCTGCAGCCCCAGATGCCATTCCATCTCCATGCTGGGGGAGTAGTGGAGGGACCCTGTTAGGGAAGGAAATGGCCTGCGACCTCACTGAAGAGCTGCAGGGTGCTGCAGGCTGCTGCAGGGGACCGTTCCTCTGCAGCACAGCCAATGGCCCCGTGCAAACGAGGAGATCAGGCCGCTTCCCAGGGAGCACAGAGGTGAAGTTGCTGGGCCCAGGAGCCCGCATGTGTTTGCAGCGACCAGACATGAAGCCAAAGCTCTTTTTTTTCCTTTTGGTGATAATCTGAACAGAGAATAAAAGTGTGGAAGTCTCCCCAGGTTTAGCAAGTTTTGAGAAAAGGTCACTTTGGATAAATTCTGTATTTCTACTGTGCACCCTTATGGAAGGCTTTCTGGAGGATGAGCTACTTTGGATCCCCCCGCCCCCACCATCGGGTTTGATTTAGTTTGAAAGAGAACTGAGGAGCTGCTTTGCTGCAGAACAGCCTTCGTTACTGCCACGGCCAGACAACACCTGGCTCTCCAGGGATGGCCACTGGACCCGAGCTTGTCCAATCCGAATCTTCTATAACAGTCTCTCTCAGCCTAGCCTGAGACAGTCGGCGCGTTGTCCTTCACTCATGGGAGTTCTGAAATGAGACCCTGCATGCCCTGGCTGCCGTCTTTCCCCAGACAAGAGGAATCTCACTGCAACCAGAAAGTGGCGGCGCCCTGAGACGGGAGGAGAGCAGACGCGGGCAGAGAGGGTGAACCCCACTGCGTTCAGACCCTTGGTTCCAGTTCCCGGGGCCGCTTCCATCCCTGCTGTTCCCGCATCGTCCCAGAGGAAGAGAAGCACAGCCTGGACTTCGGCGTTCGGCCTTCCCAGCATGGCCTTGGGCCTCTCCTGCTGCACGTACACGATCTCACAGAGTGTCCGTGCCAAACACAGCCCACGGCGTGACAGCGACGGGTCAGGGCAGAAATAAGGCCCCTCAGAATCATGTCTGAGCACAGACAAAACACAGATGATGTCTGGGCCCAAAGTGAACACGCCCATCCGGGATAATCTTAGTGATTATACTTCTTTATCAGCCAGAGGTCAGCTCTGTCTGTCTGTCCTCCTTTGAGATAATAGTCCCTAGGGTCCCATAGGCCAGGACGGGGGTGGGAGGAAGGAAGGACTGAGATGGCGGATGGGACCTGTGACTTTGCTTCTCGGTCTCTCTCTCAAAATACTGACACGTGATCCAACTAATGCCAGAGACACTGGGAATCTAGGTCAGCGGTGTGGACAGGAGGGGAAATGGGGCTTAGTGACCACACAACGTCGTCTCCGCTACGCCCTTCCTTAGGAGAACACTGTCCCTTGTTCAGCAGCCTTGCAGGGTCACTGGAGGCCTCATCAGAAGATCTCTGGTGCCCGGTGTGACAGGTTGAAGGTGTGGCTGTGGTCGGTGGTCTCGGGCGGCTTCGGCTACCTGGCCCTGACCTAGAGTGTGAAGGGCTCCCAAACCTGGCACCTTCCCGGACTCACCTTCCCCACACGCAGCTCCGTGTCCTGTGCAGATGGGAAGAAAGCAAAATCCCATGCAGAGGGACCAAGCCCAGATGGGAGCCTTCATTAAATGGTGCCCAGCAAATGAGTCACTGCAAGCAGGCCTGTTGGATTTACAAGGTCTAATTCTTCTGCTTCTCTGCAATCCCTTGTGGGTAATTGTAGCTGACAGGTTTACGCCTCATGACGGCATTTTGTCACTCAGCTCCAGCTCCCGCAAATGACTTCCCAGTCTGTCAAGCCTAAACCTCTTTAAGCTCCGGCAATTGATGTCAGATAACGTTCGTTGTTGTGATTCAAGGCTGAAACTTACTCTGGCATGAAATGAGCTGAATCGTTACCCAGGAAGGAAATGGAAAACTCCGGGCAGGAGGAGGTCCTGCAGGGAGAGGAGCAGAGGCTGACAGACATGCGCCCCGTGGGGCCTGGCGCCTTTGGGCACTGTCGGAGTGGGGCAGGCTGCGGGGTGGGTGGCAGGGTTGCCCGGAGACAGGCCTGCATTCAAATGCAGCCACCTGGGCTGGGCAGCCAGCCGGCAGGCCTGGGCAGCACCTGGTCCCTGGTGCTAGGGTGCAGGGCAGGCACTTTGCATGTGAGGCCTGGAGCCATCCTTCTCTCCATTTTCAACCAGCACGCCGTCACCTCCGGGGCTCTCGGCATCAAGTGGCCGTGCTCCTCCCGCATTCTGAGTGCTGCCTGGCCTCATTTCAAGGCATACCATCTATCACAAGTGCCCATCAGAGACATGCTAGATGTCCACTGCCTGATTCTGCCCCCCGGTAGTGATACACTGTTCATCCACCCAGTTCAGGTGCAGCAAAGTGCTGGCCTCGCACAGTGCCGGTGGGGGTGCCTTCAGGTCCCTCCTCCCCCATCGCCGGCACGCCCAGGTGACCACCATTCTCCCCCTGTGCCCCTCAGCCACCTGACCAGGCAGATGACCGGCCACACCCACTGCCCACGTCCCGTCCACGTTCCCCCAGTACACTCCTGACCGCACCTGTGTCCACCCTTCCCTGGCCTCCTGCGAACACACCGATGCCGGGCCATGAAAGAATGCCAGAGGATGCATTTCATTCAGATGCCGCTTCTCGCAACAACACCCCTCTGCTGCCTTTTTTAAAGGGAGTTTTCTTATGATGGCCGAGAGTTCTTACAAGGCTGATCTTGAAGTGTCTGAGTCATGTTTATAAGATTTATTTGGGAATTATAATGTTTCAGGAGTTGTGACAAGGGCAAAAAGGAACATACGGTGGAGGGTGGGAGCACTCCGGGTGACTCACACCACTCATGGGGTGCGGTCTCACCGGGGCTGAGTGAGCACACGCACAGGCCTCAAGTCTGTGCCATTTGGAGCGATGCCAGCAGGGTGGGCAGCCCGCTGAGTCCCCTCCCAGCCTGCCTTGCAACCCAGGCGGAGCACGTCACAGCGCCCCCTGTGCCCCAGCCGGTCAAATGGGAACCCTTCCTTCACGGGAACTGCCCAGCCGTTGGCAGGGACATGGCAGGCTGAGGCCAATGTAAGAGAAAAACAACCTCGGCCCTTCCGGGGTGTGTCATGGCTTTCGTGTCCAGTTGGCTTTTCTGAAGAAAAATCTCAGTCTGAAACATCTGCTTTTGGGAAACTTGATTGTATTCAAAGCCTCCCCTCAAAAAACCCCCACAAGTAAAGGGAGATTCTGCCCCAAAGTCAAGTTCAGTTATATTACAAGCAAAATTTGTTTATGATTTTTAAAACGGAAATTCACTTTCTTAAAAGAAATCTGGAACTCTGTTCTCTCATTCTCTTTATTTGTAGAGATGTATGCATACACCTCCATGCATGTTATACACATTAATGTATATGTACATAATATGTGCCTGTACTTTACATGTGTGTTATGCATATGTACTACATATGCAAATACAGCACATGGGTTTATCTGGGCTTTAAGAATCATAGCAAGTAACAGTCCTATAGCATCATTATGGCTACTTGTGAATCAGGAAATCTAATTTTCTTGGGCTCTTGAACTTTAAATTTCTACCTCAGTTCTTGCTCTCAGTGTCTTGGACTTGTGCGTGACCTTGGGTAAGTCATTTAAGGTCGGTGAGACCTACCTCGCTCTTACCACAGTATGGTTCTTGCAAGTTACACAGTGCTGTCACGAGCTGTGTCTCTTTTGCCGCCCAGAGCAACACAGCGTGTAGGTGACTAACTCTGCCTTACATATTTTAAAGATCAAGAAGCTGAGGCTCAGAGAGGTCGAGTTACCCAGTGCATCACACAGCTGGCGAATGGGGAAGCCTGGCCCGAGCCAGAGGTCTGACTCTGTCGCTGTCACCCCCCTGCAGGCGGCCAGGGGGGAGCACATGGGGCTGCAGGGAGGGGCGGAAGGAAGACCGACAGGGCTGTGAGCCAAGCGGCTACACTCTAGTCGCTGTGTCCCTTCTTCGCCCAGCAGCTGACAGAGAGCAGAGGACCGTCTCGTGTACTGGACATGCACAGCCGCACTGGTTCATGTTCATTACATCACTGCCGGAGAGGCCCCGGGGCGCTCAGCGAGTTCATCTGCAGCTCATCTGCCTGAAGCCACACAGCTAGTAGCGACCCTGAGACTTGAACCCAGGTGCGTCAAGTCCATGCTCCTTCAACTGTTCCATGTCACCTTTTCAAGACAGCGCCACATGTGGAGATGTGCCATTAACCGCTGTGTTATGGTACCAGCTACCCATAGAAGCCAAGGCCTCTTTTGCTCACGTCACCTGGCAAACAGGCCCCCTCCCTGGAAGTCGAGCCGAGACCTTCCTATTCTCGGTTTCTTACTTTAATCACCAGCAATGCCTCCCACCACCAATCTCTGAGAAAACTCCAACCTTAGAGAGCTTTCTGCTGAACCTTCGGAAGGAAGCTTTGTCTTTCGTAAAGCTAGTGCCCTCTGCTCTTGTGTGACTAGGGTCCTACGAAGTCGGCCTGTTAGCTTTGTGTCACTCTGCAGCGCGCACCTGCAGAAGCAAGGGCCCCTTCCTTTGGGCGGAATGCTGCCGTTCGTGGGACCACAGACTTGAGTCTTAATTCCAGCGGGGTTTGCCCTCCGACTGCCTTACGCACCTTTATTCTCACAGAGCTGGTGACGTAGGCCTAGGATGAGGCAGAAATGTTGACCTGTCGGGGCAGAACAGTAGATGGTAATTGCTTCAGTAAGATTTTCAGAGCAACATGTCTGGAAGGAATTGTTCTTTTGTGTGTCGAGGCAGAACTCACCTGAAGGGAGTTGTGAGCAGGGGGATCTCAGCCAGTGAAACAGGTGAAGTATTTACTCTTCCATGTAGCTGCTGGTTGGCAACGGTGGGACCGGTAGTCCAGGCATTTGTCAGCTCCTCTGCCACCACAGATGTTCACACCATATTTTACATCAGAGCAGAAGTGACCTGACCCCACAGGTGCCCATTCACACACACACGAGCTTACTTACCTTAGGCTTTGCTTTTTCCTTCCCCACGAGCATACGGTGGCGGTAGAAGATTCATGAAACACCTGTTAGGTGGTGGGTGTATTACACATAAAATCAGCATCTCACCTAGCAAACCCATCCCAACAAACTCTACACAACGGAAGGCTTTTCTAGAAAGGAAGGTGGGGCAGGGAAGTCACTAGCCGAAGAAAATGAAAGTTCGCTGGAGGAGGGAAGGAGTGCAGGGGACAGCAGCTTCTCACTGGCTGAGCTGCCGTGCTGTGGCCCAGTGCTGGGCCTGTTGCTGGGCTAGGAGAAAATCTTCCTCCTGCAGGCACAGAAGGTAGGTGCAGCAGGGTGGGTCTGCTGCATGCAGAACGGACAGAGCGGCAGAACAGGAGGCTCCCTCCCTCTGTAGGCCTCCTAATTTTAGTGGAGGTTTCCTTTGCTAGTTTTCACAGCATTTTGAAGTGCAGACAGCTTAACTGTCTCACCAGATGCCCTAAGCAGGAACACTGAGCTGTAGCCATTTGAAGGACCTGTGTTACCTGATGTGAGTTTGTATTGCTCTTAACTCTGGAACTAGACTACCTCTTTGTCACGTGTGACCCGTTGAGGAGAAAGCCCTCAAAAGAGGGTAGGGTGTTTGTTTTTTTTCCCTCGCTAGATTATCTTTATTACCCAAGTTATAACTCCGGGACTGAGCTGCTGTGGACCGCAAAGCAGTCCCCACACCCATGGTCCACTCTAGGCAGTCAGCCAGCTCTGACGCAGCCTCGGTTCCCACAGTGGTGTGGGCAAGCGGAGGCCTCCTGGCGGCGGCAGTGGTGATGAAGGTGGCAGCAGGGGTGGCTTTGGTGGTTTAGCACTCACTGCCTATGTGCTCTGCACGCTCACTGAGCACGTACACATGCTGATGTGTAGTACACGCTGAAGGAATGAGTACATCCTCCTCTCTACCTGACATAATAAAGAAGTCCCTTCAGTGGGGGGACCTCGCTTCATTTCTTAGCTTTTCATTTTCCCTGCCTGCCAATCTCAGACAAAACCAGTGGCCTCTCCGTCCTCGGGGGCGAGTTCCCAGAGACCAGATGAACTCCTTCCCAAGAAAACACTCTGTGCAGTGTCTCAGAAGGCATCACATAAATAGAGTACAGCATTTATTAGCTTTTTTGTGTCTCTAGGGCGCAGAAGTGACTCACACCAGACGCCTGTCTGCTGTGCCCTTTCCAGCTGCCACTTTGTATGTTAATTGCACACCCTTAACATTTGCTGGCCAGTCTGCTGGTTTAAATTCCTACACTAAAGGCTGGGAGGCAGGCTTCACTCCGGGGACCCATCTTCCATCGATTAGTGGGAATGAACCTTGGAGTATGTTTCCTGCCAGTGTGCAGAATCCCAGGTGGGGAGATGTTAATTATAGAAGATTCTGATGCTTTTCTGCCCACAGTATCCCACTGTACAACAGCATCCCTTTGCTTAATGTGCTCTGTGTCCTAAAAAAGCACACGTGACAAACAGTATAAACATGTGGAAGCTCCCTGTAAGTTCACCTCTATGAGTCACAGCAGAAGCCAAAACAGGCATCCCACACCTCTTGCCCACACTCACATTTTTCATTCATAAAAATCTCTCCCAGTCCTCATTGAGACCCTCTGTGCTCCAGACTCAGGACGTGATCACACGCTCCATGTTGATCAAGGCAGCCCGACTGTGTAGTAACACCTGATCTGGTCCCTGGTCTCACGCTTAAGAAAGTCACCAAGACGCACGTGCGTGGGGACCATTTTGTTCAGGGACACACAGCCCTACTGATCTACACAAATCCTCTGCACGCGTCACCGTCACATTTTTGTCTGTGGCGGATTCTGAGAGCACCGCAGCGGCGTCCTGGCGTTGTAAGGGACATTCGTGGGAAAAGTCCTGCATCACAGCGTCAGGGCAACGTGTGTCCCCGGCTCACAGACAGAAACACAACAGAGCCATTGTTGTCGGCAAATGCAGTTCCCATTATTTAGTAATGTTGTCTCCACTTTTAGGTCGTTAGCCATGCAGTCACGTTAGAAAAACATCTGGTGACCCGTTGAGGAGAGAGCCCTCAAAAGAGGGTAGGGTGTTTGTGTTTTTTCCCTCATCTTGTCTCCTATTTTCCTAGAAGACATTACGGCCAGACTCCTGGCCGTTCCAACATGATCATTTTGGGATGAGGTGTCAGTGAGCAGGGGAGTGCTGGCCAATTCTTCTATCTGCAACAAAAGGAAGAAATCGTTATATTGAATAATCAAAGAGCATTTACTTAGTGCCAGAGATTAGGATAATTACTGCACATTGTTTGCCTTTTGTCTTTCCCCGAATTGTGAGTGCCAGACTCTGCGATACACCCGTGTGGTCGTTAAGGACACTGCCCTGGTGCCTCAGCTTCTGACTCTATGCTCCCTCCCACCCAGCCTACCCTGCCGTCCAGAAGTGTGTTCAAAATGTGGGGGGCTAGAGGAGGAAGAGATTAGTTCTGCCAAGTTCTATGGCAAGGCTACCTCGCTTAAATGAGCTCTACTCTGTGGCCTCAGAAATTATGTCTGACTGTTACCAGCTCATTTCTTCTCTTCGCACCTAGGGTGAGCTTGAAACTGTCTGCATTTCATGTGCTATGTGTATAGGAGTAGTACTGGACTCAAGTGCCATGGAAGAGAGATCATTCTTTCTCTACGAACATGGGAACAAAGCCTCTCATCAGCTTGATATTAATGAATGCAAATTCATGCCAAGACAAGAGCCTGAAACATTAATTTTTTGATAGGTCTTTCAGCTGGCTCTTGCTTCTTTTCTTCCTATTTCATAGCATAAAGCCTGAAATTTGTGCGGAGGTCTTTTTCTGTACCGGTGTGCCTCTGACACGTGTTCTGGACAGCTTCCGTCTTCGTCCCCAAGACTCTGGAGAAGGACGTGATAGTTGTTATGTCTTTTAAACACCTAAACCTGGTTTCATTTACCTGGATATCATCTCCCTGTTGATAACTACTTAAAGACGTTTAACTTTTGGAAAGGAAACGAGATAGGCAGTTGCTAGAAGAGGGTAGGAGGTCAACAGTTTTCCCCTTCTTGTAGAGCAGGGCCTGTTACAGCCCGCCGGTCTGGGACTGGGACTGGTCTGGGAGAAAGAGGAGGTGCGGCCGGTGCCGGAGAGAACAGACTGAGCACATCGCCCTTGCACTTCCTGTTTGCTCCAGGATGACTATACTCGCTCCTGTTCCTCCACCCACGTGGAATGTCCTGTATTTCCATTGGGTCGCCCAGCCATCCCACCTACTGATTAAACATCTACCGAGTTCCACTGCATGGGAAGATCTGTGCTGCCTCAAGAGCCGCAGGATGAGCGCCATTCTGTCTGTATCGCGAAGGACAGACAGCTGGACGGGCAGGGCACAGACGAAAAACATCCACCCCAAACAGTGTGGACATACACAGATACGACCGTCAGAGAAGCAGGGTGGAGGGACCTGTTCAAGCCTGCGGCCACCCAGGAGGGCTTCCTGGGGGAGGGGGGATGGTGCCTAACCTGACCCCTAAAATTAAATGCATAAGGGACAAAAGGAGTGAGGATCACAATCAGTGGAGCTGTGGTCACTAGAGGAGAAGGCCACGTCCTAGTCAAAGCCAAGGACTAGTTCCCTGACCTGGCGAGTTCAAAAATAATGGACCGTCATCTCCTAGGCCACGTTCTTTGCACCTCTCGGAGACCCCAGGCACTTTATACGTGTGTTGAACTGCCTGCGTGTTTCCCTCCCCGTTCTAGCATGCGAGCTCTTTAGGAAAGGTGTTTCCTCACTCTCTCCCGCCTCCTGCCAGCAGAGGCTCACACAGCGTCGGCAGTAGCAAGAACGGCTCCACGTGAGCGCTCGACGAACAGAAGTGCACCCGTTCGGAACCCGTACTGGTGCCCCTGCATTCAGCACGGGTTCGGGGATCTCAGGACAGAGTGCGTGTGAAGTGACGCCCACAGAAGGGTCCACTGATCTTGTCCAGAATGGCAATGCATCATGGGAAGGGGCGACAGCAGCCTTTCTGTCCTCCTCGTAGGTCATTGTAATGGGAAGGGTAGAAGCAATTTCACACCGGAACACTCTCCCACTGCCTGCAATTTTGGCTTCGCAAAGGTCGCCCACAACTATTCACCACACTATTTTATTGCTCTGTCATTTGCTTATAAATAATGTCAGCCTAGAGACTGAGGGACAGCACCACGTAACGGCGAGCGCGATGGGGTTATGCAGAGAGGCAGAGTGGTCCACACTAACGTCTGCGGAAGAGGCGTTTAAAGTAAACCCCAGCAGTTACCAAGAACAATAACTTTCCCTGTAAAAACAGTCTCAGCAGAGACTAAATGGTGCTCAAAATAGCATTTCTCACCAAAATTCTGCTCATGAACCCGCAGAACCCCATTCAGATAGCTGTAGCCATCACAGGCCTTCAGGCCAATAAACCTCAAACTGATGGGGAGGATGTCAGAGGCAATTCCTTTGGGTTTCAGATTCACATTGAGATTCTGATGCCAGGCGCTGTCTGTGAGCCGAGAGCCTAACGGGCCTCAGTGTTCTCCAAAGTGAGAGCTGAGGGACTTACCAGAGCTGGGGGAGGGAGCTCCCTCATGTCGATAGTGTACAGTATCACTTAAAACCTTCCAATGCGCTGCTGTGGTCTCCTGGCATCATAGGCTGAGCTTATCTTTTCCCAAATCATTCTTGCTTCTCTCTTCTACCACGAGGAGAGTCACTCTCCAGAATGAGCCATAGCCAGGGTCCTTGCCAGCCTCCAGTTCACCCCGAGGAGGCAGCAGGAGAGAAGGGAAGAGGGGAGACAAGCTGTATCACTTTCATCTTTGAACCTCCGGGTGCAGAGCAGATCCTGTCCAGAGTGGAAACCAGGAAATAGTGAATGCGTGTGAACAGATGGGTGGAGGGTGTGTTGATTGGTGCCTGGTGTGGGGGCCTGGGCAGGTGCCCGGCGCCCAGAAGACCCCAAGAACAAATGTTGGCTGTCATTGGGAGGTTCGCCCTTCCCTTCCTACTTAGCTCATGCTCAGAGTGGTACGTTAAGGAATCCTGAAGTGATGTGAATCTCAGCCCAGAAGGAGCATGGGGGCGGGAAGCCCACACTGTAGGGTTATGGGCAGGCACTGCCATCACACCTGGGCCCCGTGGGCATCAGCAGGAAGAGGCAGTGACAGGAGCCAGGCACACCCACGAAGAAGGCAGCATCCCTGGTTTCAAGTCTTCTGGGAAGAGTCAATGCAGCCGACTGCCACCAGAGGGAGGCAGTGGTGCCAACTCCCAGAAGGGTAGGGTCACCTCTAGCCCTCATAGGACCCTTCTCTTCACACTGCCCCCCACCGCACCCCCCACCATCACCATAGCTCTGCCGCTGCCCTGGGTTCAACCCTTCATCCTTTCTTCAGCAGACTACTGAGTCGTCTCTCCTACCACCTCTCCCCACCCTTACTTACGTCCTTCCTTCCTTCCTTCGCTCTGAATGGGAACCACCCACTCAAAGTGCATTCGGGTTGCTCCTCTGTCTGGGCACAGTGGTGATACCTGACTCACCGCCCGAGAGGGTTGCATGTTAATCAGGCAAAGCACCGAGAACAGTCTTGACACGTCCCAACTGTCTGGCAAAGCTGAGTTGCAAAGGAAACCGAGTCAGACGCAGGGAAACACGCAGAAAATGCGGTCTAGCGCATAGGGACTGTGGCCCGTCCTGCTGTCTCCCAGACCTGTCCGCCCTCCCATCTTCAGGGGCAACGCTGTGTTAGAGGGGGGCTTAGAGCCTACGCCTGCGGTTTTCACCCCGTCCACTTGCTCCCCGTGGGTGCTGCTGCTGAAGCCCCTCTCACCAGCAGCCCCCCAAGGACTCGGGGCTTTGGAGTTCTCCATCCCAGCCCCTTCGGGGACCCCACGTTCCCAGAAGAGATCTCACCTCCACGGCCGCCTCACTCAGGCTGCTCTGCTGACGTCTCCCCCATCTTGGTCTAGGCGTCTCCCAGCCACCGCGATCAGCTCTGGTGGCACATTTTTCATCCGATGCACCTGGCTCATCTCTGCATCTAAATCTCGCCAAAGAGGAGTCTGGGACACACTCCCGCTGTTGCCACCACAGTGTACGGTGCCTCTGTCAGCCGGTGGAGGAGTCTGGGGTTCGTCCTTTTGCAGAACAGGGAACAAAAGTGAAGATGCTTGGCTCTTGACCCTGCTTTGCTGGATTTCAGTGAAAAGCTATGAAATAGTTGAAAGCGTGTTCCTGAGGATGTAGGGGTAGCAAAGGGCAAGGTAGGCGTGAACCTTTATGAGAACAGCTCAAATTTTCTGACCGCATGAGTCTCTAACCTTAACCCTACCTCTGGCAAAATGCTTTTTTTCCCCCTACAGATAAAGGACTGAGAAAAAATAAAATGAAAAGCAAAGGCAAGCAGGGTAATCAGAGAGAAACTTGGAAGAGGCCTGCCGTACTGTGCATCCTGAGCCAGAGTGGCGGCTCGTGGAGCAGAAGTAACGAACCAATGTCAGGGATGCGGTCCCAAGGCCCACGCTGGCCCTGGCTCCACCCCGCTGGCTCCCATGTGCCACTTGGTGGTGAAGGGCATCTCTGTGCTCCCAACGGAGGGGAACTCAAGCAGAAAGACTGTGCCTCACACAGGTGAGGATGTTTCTGTGCATTCGGGTTAATAATTGGGAAACCGTGATCATAGGCTTTGCTAATGAAATACACTACAGTGAGCTGTCACGCTGGAAATCAGAGAGAAACCAACTTGGCCAGTACTGGACGCTGCTGGTACCCTGCCGTGGCTCCTGTCCTTACCACTCTAGTGCTCACAGGCCTCACTGCCACCTGGCAGAAGCCGACTTCCGGGGTTGAGAGTCCCCCTGAGCTGTCGGAGCCCTCTGCATCCTGTCCAGCAAGCCGGACACGTCAGGACATTAGCTGCCCCTGCAGCGTCTGACAACTCATGGCTGATGGGGGTTGGTGTGCTGATGTCCCAGCTCCCTCGCTCTTTGGTGGGCTAACTCCAGGCTCTGTTAGCTAGGACCCCTCACAGTGGTCACCTCCTAGAGGAGAACCCTCCCTGTCCCGCTTTGCCACCTCTCTCTCTCTCTGGTCCCTGAGGTCACTGTCAAGATCAACTACCTGCCCTCGAATCCTTGGTGCGTGCCCTCTTCTGGAGGAGGCCCAAGGGAGGCAGCACAGTGCCGAATTCTCATGACATGGGACGGCAGGAGTAGGACTTTGTGAAACAGGGGTTTTTTTTTAGAACCCAAGGTGTGATTAAAAATAGAGTGAGCCCATGAACTTGAATGAGAGACACCCGTGGAAAGCGGCAGAGGCAGCCGCTGTCAGAATCACCAGAACACTGGGTCGCTGGGCGAGTGGTGCCCATGTCTGCTGGCGGGAGCCAGTCAGCAGTGCGGGATTAGTGGGAGAGCGAGTGGCACAGCGGTGACGTGACTGCGTAGTCGGCATTGGAGACCACAGAACCAGCCCCGCTGGCCTGGCGGGACTTCACCCCCCGCTGGCCGCTCTTCCACTGGTCGCTGCGTCATGTGGCTGGAGGATGTGACGGAGGAGACAAAGGAGGAATGCCAGGGCGTGGGGGGCCTTGTGTGCATCGCTCGGTAACTGTGCCTTTGCTCCAGGCTGGGGGTAAGCCTGTGATTTAAGTCATAGAAGCGCAGCTCGGTCTTCAGTGAGGAGCGCCGATGAGAACGGGTCCGAGTGGAGGTGGACGCCCCAGACGGCCCTTGCAGGGAGTCAGGAATGTGACAGCACATGTCCTAACCGAGGGTGGACAGTGGAGACGGAGGTCGGAAGCATGCTGAGGGAGGGCAGGGATAGATTTGGTTACATGGGTGTGGCTGGCTTAGCGAGAGGAAAGGTGGCACCCTGGTGACCGGCTCAGGCAGCGGGAAGGAAGATACCAGACTGGGCTGTAGGCCACACTGCATATGGGGCGGGTACCTGATGCCGTGACGTGTACTCGTGTCTAAGGCAGCTCAGGTTTCAGTGCCAGCAGCATTTCCAGGTGGAGAGATCTGAGGACTATTGGAGAGCCGATATTGCTCCCAGGAGGGGGATCTGAGTGGAGATATTGAAAATAAGCTTGATAGATTGTGTATCAATAATTTATAAAATTCAAAGGAAGCCGGACATTACTGGTCACAGAGGGGTTTTCAGGAATACAATACTTGCTGATCCTGGACTCTGTTGACGGTCTTGGGAAACACATTAGAAAATGTCACATGTTTCCAAAGGGGAAAAACTTAATTTCATGATGAAATTAGTTTTTGAGATGAGAGAATTGCTTTCACGATGAGTTCTGCTTTGAAAGCTGAATGGGCCGGCTGGCGGGGAGCCTACAAGGAAGGGCAGGCGAACTTCCTGCTGCGGAACGTGTTTTCATGGTTGGTGTCTGTATTACGTCCCGTGTTGTCCCGTGCCACCCACGCCCTCGGTTTTGTCACTGTGTCCAGGGCGGCCAGCCCCCCCCACTCAGCTGAGCAGCCTCCCACCCACTTCCCGGAAGCAGCCATTTTTCAAACCGTGTCCTGTTTGTCTTAGCACCTAATTTCATACGTTCCAGTAGCATGTGGACACGGCTGATCATATTTTACATGTTTAGATAGACTTCTTGTCTTCCATTTATGGCAGGGAACTTCATTTCCTTAACTCCTTCCAAAAGACACAGATCCTACTCTACCTCAAATTCTCAAGACAGGAACACCATCACTTTAGAGAAGTCGGTATTTAGCCTTTAGATTCGTGTGGCTGCCTAGTGTTCTCTGCCGAGTCAAGCAGTGTACTGCAATTGTGTTTTGTTTCTCATACCACTTTTTGTCTTGCACAAACCTAGTCATTTTCTCACTTGATGTGGTTAGCTTTCTACAGACCTGCCCCTTGTTCTGCCCCCAAGCCAGCAGGTCTCTAAGCTTCTCTCAATACTATTTCCTGTTTGGTAGGCAGCTCCATTGCCCACTCGCTTCTTACTCCAAACCTATCTCCTGAAGAGTTCTCGCTCCCCATCTTCCGTCTGTACAGAAGGGTGTGGCCTCAGTCTACAGGCGCAGAGGGCCGCATACTAACTTCCCTGTGAGCCGAGGCGGCTCCGTGAGGAATTAGTGAGTGAGAGGGAAGAGAAAAGAGCAAAAATGAAGGTGGAAGTTCCTATTTAATCATCCCAGACACAAAAGGCGAGAGAGGTTGGCTTCCTTCTGAGTCTGGCTGTTTCCGGGGTTGGGGCTCAGCCTCCACGGTCCCAGATGCCTTGTGCTCCCCTCCGGTTCCCCCTCCATCCTTCTTTCCCAGGCCTGACTCACCTACAGTCGTCTTCCCTGTCGCCTCACATCACGTGTGGAATCTGTGATGACCTTCTTCTCTCCTCCACCTTGCTTACTCACTCTCTCATTCGGCATGCTCACGCCGCCTGCTTCCAGAGGATCCTCGGTCTGCTGCCGCCATCTGCTCGGTCTGCTTCCTGCAGAGCCTGATGCTCAATCCCTGACCACCTCCATGTGTGCCCCCCACCCCCGCTGCCTACAGCCGCGCCCTCCCCCCTGGGCTGTGCCATGCTCTGCAGACCCATCCTCCTTGCGGATTTGTCTGTCCAGCCTGTCCCCAGCTGACTGAGCGACTCAAGGACAGAGGGGCATATTGGCCCTCTAGCTTTTGGGAAGCTCCATTGTCTGGGGAAGGAACACAAGGAAAGAACGGTCAGCTACAGAGTGGCCCCACCTCTGTGTAAACTGCAAGTCCCAGTCCTTGTCACTCCTACATGGGAGGGCCGTGTCACCACAGAGTCTGCATGCCACTAGTCACCTGGAATCTGCACACGTCTCTCACTGCACCCCGCTTAGGCCTTGTTTTCAGTGAATGAGGGGGCTGAGTTGGGGTATTCCTTAAGGCAGTTCGGCGCATACTTGATTCACTCCAGTTGTGAGTATAAGGAGAGTCAGGGCACTTCTTGCTTTTCCAACTTCAAGTGAACCTGGGTCCCAGCTGAACTCATCCAAGGTCATCAACCTTGGCAGAGTTGATGGGGGGGCTCTGCCCGCAGGGTCCCCCCAGCCACCACAGATGAGAATAAGTCTACCAAGACATGATCTGCTTGGGGAGGAAAGGTGGACGATTTCTCACAGGAGAAGGACCAGGAGCCTGTTCCTCAGTGGGCTTTTACTGGGTTCGTTTACACAGGAATCCAGGTAAAGCTCATTAATCATTGCCAGGAAGTAAGGATCAAACAATAGAAAACAAAGAACTCTGAGGGCCTATTTTGAGTCAGGGTCAGATAGCTAAAGAGCTGTAAAACTTTGAGGAACAAACTTACTTCTTGCTTGGACCCTTATTATTTCATTGAGAGCATTCTAAACAAAGCAGTTTTCATAGGATTTTACATATTCTTTCTTAGGCCTGATTGCCCAGGGAACCCACCCTTTCCAGCACAGGCTGCACCACCCTGTCATTGTGGAACAAGGGAAGTAAGGCAGCCAAGAGATAAGGAGATTTTCTCCCAGACAATGAGGACTCAGGCTTTATCAAAGCCGAGGGGCGAGGATCCATTACCCCCTTTTGCTGTAGCCCCCAAAGTCCTTCTTTGGGGGCCTCCCACGTGATGGTGCCTGTCTTAGGTCATTCCCCCTTGGGGAATCTCACCCGTCATTGGCTAACCGACCAAACATTGGGGGCCAGTTATGGATGAAGTAAAAGGAGCAGAAGCAGTGCTCTTGCCAGGGAGATAAGCTTTTGTCTCCTTGGTGGCTTATGGTCCAAGGTCGCTCCCTCAGCCTTAGCCTTGGTGGGGGTTACAGCTTCTGAAAGCAGGCAGGGTGATTCCCAATGAGCTTGTAGGGGATAAACCCCTAAATGCTCTGAAGGGGGTGGTCTCGGCCCAGAAACAGGTGCCAGAGAAAATAGAGAGAGAGAGAGAGAGAGAGAGAGAGAGAGAGAGGGTATGTATGTGAAAGCGTGTACTTAGTCTACTTAGGCCCTTCCCCTGTGTGGGAAGCAGAGCAAGGCACTGACAGGCCCGCCCTGACTCCCTACCTCCCTGCATTGTCCCCCAGGTTGCTACAACAGCCACCAAATTGAAGCAATAAAATTCCGTCTCCATCTCTAATTAGCAGAAGGCACAATAAGGAGCTGGGTTTCATGGTCAAAGCTAGAGGTTTAATCAGATGCTCTAAATGTGAGTTGAATTTCAAACAAATGACTTTCCATATTTTAAGTTCCAAACTCTTGTGTAAGGTTTTTGTTGTTGTTGTTTTTCCTAAAAAAAGGAAGCCTCACACAGCCTCCGTAAACATCCCCCTGCCGGGCTCTGCTAACAGAAAGCGGGGAGTTTGACTCACTGGCCACCCCGCAGCACCCTTCTCCTCCTCCCTGTGTGTGGGGTGAGGGGCTCTGCTTCCCGGCGGTGGGGACCCTGGCCCTCACCATCCTTCCCTCAGGTCTCGCCCATTCTCCTCTTCTCCCTAGACTATGTCACGGGCTGATGCTTGGGTCTCCTCGCTGAAGGACGGCAGCCTTCCCACTCTGCCTTCTCACTCTGCCTTCTCACTGTGGGCGGCACCACCATTGCCGGCGCCATTTGGGCCAGGCACCTGCGGTGCATGCCAAGGTTTAGCATGGCATGAGTCCCCTGCCACTGCGACAGCCCACATGACTTTCCTCTTGACCCTTGTAGTTAGTGCAAAAATATCTGTGTCCCATACTGGACTAAAGCCCCCGGATGGCTGGCTTCCCAGGGTGTTCACAATGCCGTTGGCTGACTGCAGGTGAACGGATAAGCTAACACGAGCGTTGTTTCTGCGTGGACTGCAGACAGTCCCCTGACCCCTAGTTCTCCTTCCGTGGCTTTCCCAGTGCAGCGCCCCCTGCAGGGCGGTGCGGTGGACAGAGTGGGCACTCGAGGCGCCTGTGTGTGTTGGGGTCTGTCAGGCCCTGGCAGGGAAGGAGAATGTCTAATCAGGGTCAGCCCCAGTCACTTCAATCTGTGCTTACACACCTGTGTGTTCGCTTATTCGTGTTATGCTCACTAACTTATGCGTTCATTTACAATCTGTCTGCCCTTTAAAAAGCGAGTTATTAAACCTTGCTTTGTCTCACTCTATACTCTAGGTCTGGGGACACCTGTGACGAGCCAAACGGAAATGGCCACTGTCCTCAGGGCACTTACATTGGCTGGGGACACGGGGACAGTAGACTGTGAAGGACTGTGTCGTATACTATGAAGCCCTTGGTATCTACAGCGATGGGGACAGAGTTGTGAGCAGTTCGGACCCAGGCCAGGCCTTCATGGAGCTTCTACTTCAAAGGCCACAGGCCACACGTGAGACAGCGGCCGTTGCAGCTGTCGCTGAGAAGCCAGGGGGCTGGAATCGAGGAGGACAGTGCGAGGGCTGCTTCCTCAGGGAAGAGGGGGCCATCTCCTCTTCCTTCCGCACCATCTGCCCGCCCCCCACACACAGGTGAGCGTGGCCTGGAGGGAGTTGCTCAGGGTGCTGTGCCCACTCAGAGCATAGGTGACTGCACCAGGTGAGGGACAGCGCTGAGCGCCACCAGAGCGATGGCTGTCCATGCACATTGGATGAAGTGACACAGGGCAAGTGCCCCGCAGACCCCGGCAGGTGGACGTGTTCACTGCACGCCGGGCTCCCCCAGAGACAGAACCTGTCTGAGAGATTTGGGGGCAGGGGTGGCCCAGGTGTGTCCTTAGAACCCTGGGGGGAGTGAGCAGGCAGGTGGGGCAGAGAGACAAGGTGAACCCCGATGCAGCTTTGACAGGAAGGTCAGTGTACTTCCAGGGCTGTTGGGGGTCCGGCGGCCCTGGGGAGCTGGGGCCCAGGGGCTGGCTTTTGTCACCTCCCTGACCAGTCAGTGGGTGCTCTCAGGGAGGGGCGGCCTCTTCAGAAGAGGGACTCAGCTCTGAGCAGATACCCCCAGCAGCCGAGGGAGGGAGTGCCGGAGTCCTGAAGGCAGGTGACCAGGGCCCTGAGGGGGCATGCGCCTCTGGGACCCAGACACACACTGTACTGTCACCCTCAAAGGTGTCTGATGTGGCGCCCAACCATCACAGCCACCGTCCTCTTTACTGTTGCTCTGTGGTGGCCTTGGCTGTGGTCAGACCTCCCCAGAGAGGCACAGGGAGAAGCTGTCCATCCAGGCTTTCATCAGCCACTGCCTGGTGTCCTTGCCGTGCCCCTCCTGGTGCCTGTGGGGACCCACCCTGTGACGGCCTGTTGGGGGGGGGACCGAGACTGTGACTCCGCAGCTGCGGCCCGAGGCCTCCGGCCGAGAAGGGGCCGATGGACCCAGCCTTTGTTTAAGGCTTCTCGACCATGTTCCATGTAACGTGTTCCACGCAATCAGTGGCTTGTGGGTGTTAACAACAGTGTCTGGGGGAAAAGTGAGCTTGGCAAAGCGAGGGCGGGAAGCGACAGCTCCGCCCGAACTCCGGGATTGTCTGTGCCGCGCTGTGTCCGCGTCTCCGAACAGGCGAGGGACATCATCCGGGAAGCCTCGGGTGGGGAGCATGTTCTGTTTTCTCGTGCTGATTTTTTTGTTTGCATGACACGTCATCGCAGTCCCCACAGCAGTTCTGTGGCTTGGTCACGGCTGTGGGTCCCATGCTGGGAACGAGAGAAGCCGAGGTTGAGGGGCGTGGGACTTCCGTGGGCCCACGCCGTGGGCCACTCGCACAGCCCCAACTCCGGCGCTGGTTCGTGGGCCCCAAGGCCAGTCCTGCGCCTGCTCCGAGGTCACCCTCGGAGATGCCTGCTTTTCCCATCCTCACACTGGATAATGTGATCGCTCTGCTCCTAGAAGGGTAAATGAGTTTTAAATGCAAATGAAGCATAAAATGCGTTCTCTATAAATGCCAATTATAATTTTCCAGAAATTCATTAGGCCTAACATCTTCATGTGTACATTCAAACCTTTGGCCCGAGTGAGTTTTGAGTCTCTTCCAAGTCAGGGGCTCTCCGGTTCTGGTGACAGGAGAGTGGGACAGGTCGGAGCCCTCGAGCTAAGGGAACGAGGCAGGACGGCAAGCAGGCTGTGATCCTGCTCCGAGATCCGCATCTGGCTCTATAAATGGTTTCCGTTTGTTACTTTTAAAAGGTGCATGACATTGTTTTCTGACTTTCTTAGAGAGCTTCTTGGGACTCCAGTGTGAGAGTAAGCGCACAAGCCAGTGCAGGGGAGACGCTGGACCGCCCAGGTCGCGGTCATTGTGCCCTCCTTCCCAGTGGCCTCCGTGACGCCAGCCGCGGCGGGTAATTTACGTCAGAGCACCCTGCCCAGACAGGGCGGCGGGCACATGGCGGGGAGAGACACAGGGCTAAACAGGACATGATGAAAGGGACCTTTCATGAAAATGCAGCGGGGTCTTCGGGCAGGACCCCTGGTGGCCTGGCTGCCCGACTGACTTCCCAGACAGGGTCTCTGGACCGCTGAGAACAACCAGCGTATTGTGACCAGACCAAGGACCATCTGCTGCCCGAGGGGCCCTGTCCCGCTCAGGCAGAGGGGCGGGCAGCCGAGGGGCAGCACTGAGGGCAAGTCGGGCATCGGAGGAGAGAGCTTGAGAGGGCTAAGGGATGTTTGTACAAACAAAAGTAGGATGTGACTTTTAACATTAAGAGAAAAAAGCGTCATCTAAATTTACAAACCTGTATGGCCACAACTATACGTGGAAAAGCAAGGCGCAGGGAGTAGTCCAGGAGGGACTTCGCCACGTGTTACTAAGAGTAGATGGTGAATTGCAGCGACTGGACTTTATGGAGACGGTGTCTGCTCCAGGCACACGTCACATGCTGCTACAGGTGTTCTTCGGAACACCGGGCGGAGTAGATTTCGTGTTCCACTTGATGGGTGAGGACGCTAACATTCAGAAAGCTAACATTGTTGGCGTCGTTGCCGTGTCATTTCTTGGCTCTTTCATTTTCCGTGCAGGTTCTGTGTTTCGTGTAAAATCGACTAGCAAATGCGTGAGTATCATCGTCGTCTCAGGAAGTTCCGGTCGAACACGTCCCGGAGAACGCTTTTCCCCGTGGTCACTCCCTGTTGCTGGCCTTCTCGACAGCGTGGTGGATTTTTATCTCCCCCGTGCCTTTCTCCACGTTCCTTTTCGATCCCTGCTCTTCTTGGAAGTGAACCCTGTCGTCTGCGCACCTGGCCCCTCTCCACACTCCGCACTCTGTGACTCACAACTCGTGAGCTGTGGAAGCCGTCCCTCCGAGCCAGCGCTGCAAATTGCGGGCCTCCGTGCCTCCGTGAGAGGGATCGGTGAGGGAGAACGCCGGAGGGGGTCCGCCGTGTCCCGTGGGTGCCCTGCTCCCCACGTGGAGCTTTGTCAGGCTGCCCCTCTGCACTGCTCTGCAAAGCCCCTCCCTCAGATGTCCCACCGTGTCAGCCCAGGGCACGGGCACCACCCGGGCCCTGACCCTTCCTCCCTTCTCCGGGTCCCGGGATCTCTGCTGCGGGAAAGGGCAAAATAACGGCCAGTGTTGTTAAACGAGTGGCAAACGGTGCACCAGTGTTCTTTACGTATGATGCAGTCTGACCCTTCCAGCGGTCCTACCCCCATTTCACAGATGCAGAAACTTGGCACAGAGAAGTCGAACTCATGCAACGTAACACAGTCGGCAGGACATGGTGCTTTTATAGACGTTCAAACATATTTTACATACATTCAAAGAAATTTGAAACTTAGATACCCTGTTCCTTAACAAGTACAGCAGGGAGAGGAAGTTGTCCAGGGGGAAAGAAAGAAACCCTCGCAGCCCCACTTTCACAGTGACCAAGGTCAAGGCCAGGTGTGGCGAGCCTGGGTAACAGCAGCGCCTGAACCTTCGATGCTTGCGTGCCAACAGCGGGAGCCTCACTGCGAAGATGCTACAGTACTTCTGTTCCCATAAGCCCCGCCCCCGAGTCACACTCCGGTCGCTGGCGTCAGCTCATGCGTGTTGAGGTTAGAGGACGAGACCCTCCTGCTCCCCGGGCAGCACGCACTTTTTGTCCCGAGTGCTGGTGAGGAAGGTATGCTCCCTGCGTGGTGTCGGGCTCCACAGCCATCCTCTGGAGCAGGTCCCGTGTGCAGTGACCAAGCTGGCAGTATCCGCCGGGGTCGGCTGTGCCCCCGGACGGTTCGCCCTGTCTCCCATCAACC
This sequence comes from Tonatia bakeri, assembly GCA_004024845.1. NCBI lineage: Eukaryota > Metazoa > Chordata > Mammalia > Chiroptera > Phyllostomidae > Tonatia > Tonatia bakeri. Next base: position 327,438 of record PVIA01000793.1, read on the forward strand.
CGGAAGCCCCATTCTCTCTGTTCCCCTCCCCCAGCTCATTCTCAGACTCCTGGGGGACTGATGTTGGGCATGCCCATTTTCATCCCCATTCCTGCCGGCCTCTCGCGTATTTCCCCATGCCCTTTTTCCATGTCGCCGTCTGTGGAAATGGGTGCGGTTCTCCCTCCCAGTCTCCTGATTATTTCTGGAGGTGCGTTTGTTTGGGCTGGCTAACTTGTCCACTCTGACCCCCAGCACAATAACTCTATTTTCCCTTATTTTTTTATTCTGTCCCACATGTTTAGGCATTCATAATTTAAAACTTTTTAAATATTTTATTTTTCATCTACACAGATAATGTTACGTTAAGGTCTCCCTAGACCTTACGTAGCTTGCCTGCCTGGTTTCTCTGCGTCTCTGCTGCTCTCCCGCCCCGTGGCTGAGTCCTGGTGCATCCCATCATTTTTAACTTGGAGCTCATTCGCTCCGAGTCCTTCTCTGGGACTCCTGGAAGAGCTGGGCTAGGGCTGCCCCTTCCAGAGTCGGTGTGAGGACATGTGTGCCTCGTGCCTCCGGGCCATGACAAGGTGGTGACTGTTGTCATGCTGATGTTTCAAGTCTAGAGATCGCAGGCAGTGCAGGCGGCCGGCAGCGTCAGGCCCGTGTGGCAGGACAGCGCTGCCCGTGGCAGGTGTTCTGTGCATATCCATTGCATGTAAACAGGAGAGAAAGGGGGAAAAAATGCATTCTTCTCATGCTTTCTTTGAAAAAAAAAAAAAAAAAGCCAAAATTAAGCAACGTTTTGGGTTTGTTTTCCTTTTTTTTTTTTAACTTTAGAAAAACCACATGTAACCGTGGCTCTCCAAGAAGGCAGCTTCCTCTAGGCTTTTCTGTGCTGCAGCTTTGTAATTCCCGAATCAGTACTGATTCCATCCAGGTGAACGCAGTTCCCCCGATGAGTCATGAAACATGGGGGCAGAGCGAGCTCAGAGGCTGCCGCTCTCCCTGCACCAGGGTCCCACCGCTTCTGCAGGGCCAGGCCCTTGCCAGTTGCTCCCAGGAAAGGATTTGAATGGTTCCTATTGTACATGCCGCTGGAAACAGCCACTGTGAGCAGGGGAAAAAGCTGGAAGCCTCCGTTTGCCTTACTCAGTGATCCTTTGTGTCTCAGATCATCGTTAAAACCATCCTGACAGCACATTTGCTGTGTTTCCTCCCCAAGGGCCTCACTGTGGAAGGCCTGTTCTACCCAAACGTGGGGTTGGTGGGAAACAGCCCGCCAGCCTCCGGCTGCAGAGTTTCAAGGACTCAGCTTCAACCCTCCACAGAAGCAGGGCATGTCAATGCCTCTGGAAATTGTCTTTGATCTTCTTACTATTCACTGATTCCGGAGGTGCAGGCCATTTTTACTAGTGTCGTCTCACCTCAGGAACACAGAAAACAGTCCCAGGGCACAATTCCCCAGCACGTTACCCAGGAGCATCGATCGCCAGGCCAGGCCAGGAGCCTCACTGATCAGCGTCAGGAGCTTGCTGGTGGCCGCGCCCCCTCTCGCTGTCCTGGCTTCTACCTGATCTCGCTGCTTTGTTTGGAAACCTCGTTTCCCCAAACAAGTCACCCTCTGGGTTAAGTGGGCCAGCCATCACTAAGTATTCTGTTTCTTTGGTGCCCATCAGGCTTTTACTGGCTTGAGTGATGGCAGCTGACATGGGAAGGGGCCTCACGGGTTAAAGATGTTGCCTGCTTTAGGGTTGCCGGCATGAGGACCCCCGTCAAGGGGCACCAAGGAAGCTTCTGTTTAACCGTGGAGAGGACGGGCAGACGAATAGTGCCGGTAAAGGGACCAGAGCCACTGTGCCTGACATTCCTCAAGGCCTCCATCCTGCTCTGCGAATCCATAACGTCCTCTTAAAAATTGCTTTGAGGAGTTAAGATGGAGAAAAAACACCCTTGGGTTCTCAGAGGCCTGGGATCACTCCCCTTGGTCTTCATGGGTTTTGTGGTTCACAAGAGATGACTGGACTTACCTGAGCTTCGGTTTCTTCTTCTGGGAAATGAGGCGTCTTCCCCCGACGGCCCTCGAAAGACACTGAGACGCTGGAGCTCCTTGACTTGGGTTTCATCGTTTCACAGTCGGGGGGACCAAGTCTTGAGAATGCAAATGTCAAATGTCTTGCCCGAAGTGACATGGTCAGCAGGTGACAGGACTGGGGGAGGTGACCCGACACTCATCTCCAGCCCCCTTTCCTCCCTCCCCACTCTCCTGCAGAAAGTGGGCAGTTTCTGTCACGTTCCGCAGTGAGGGGCAGGGCTGGGAGCTGTGGCTTTTCAGATGTCCAGGTCCTCCTTCCCACATGTTTGTCCTTTTCCCCTCTGCTCACATCTGTTACAGCACCTTTCAGACCTCCCTGCCTGGGACATGCCCCTCGTCTCCTGAAGAATGAATTTCTCACTCCCCCACTTCATAACTGGACTGTGTCAGTGTCACGGATGGACCACCACATTCTGATTCCCCCGGCCAGCCCCATCTGGGGTCCCCCCAGCACCCCCTTTAGGTGAGAGAGGGGCAGCCCCTCCTCCCCTACGGAAGCCTCTGCTCCACCCCACCCACCTGTGCAGCCGGCCGGGTAGGCTGCATGCCAGTGGAGGAGCTGAAAGCTCTCTCCGTGGGGGCCGAGGACCGGCAGCACTGCAATGCACTGGCCATGGGACCCATGGAGGCCCCGTGCGTTGAGGGACGGGAACACAAGTCTGGCGGGTCTGGGTTCCAGACCCACTGGCTGTTGACCAACTAACCAGGTACAGATCATTTCACATCTTTGACTTGTGGCGTCTGCAAAATTAGAAATTTAAAATGAACTATCAGAGGTCCTTCCATGGTCTAAAACAGGGTTTCTTAACCTTGGCAAGATTGATCACTTTTTTGGCCGGATCATCCTCTGTGGGGTGGGGGAGACTGACCTGTACATTGTAGGATGTTCAGCCTCACCCCTCACCTTTGCCCCCTTAATGCCAGTAGCACTGACCCAACTCCCAAGTTTTGGTACCGAAAAAAAAATGTCTTAAGATGCTGCCAGATGTCCCCTGGAGGACGAAGTCTGCCCTGCTGCCGAGTCCTGAGGGGAAGTAACATAGACCACAGCTTGTGTGTTTCCCAGGCACCGTTGTCTGGGGACACACATTTTAAAACGTAGTCCCCACATTCATCAAAAATTTGCCAGATTTTTACATGGAGGGTTGGAAGCATTTTCAGAAGTCGACTGCCTGAGATCTGGAAAATACTAACTAAGCCATTATCCACTTGAACTAACACCTGGATTAACTGTGTATTGATCAGTTTGAAATAATCTTGTTGAAGATTACACTAAAGGAGCAGAGCATAGAAAAGTCAGAAGCTGCAGGAGGTGGAAGAAATGGTCCTTGGAGGGCAGTTCCCTGCCCCTCAGGGCTTTCCCTCTGGGACTTGTGCTCTGGAGAGCCCCCTCCCATGTGCCCATCCCCCCATTGCAATTCCCAGTGAGGGCACATCCCTCAGGCCATTTGACCCATGAAGCCTCCAGGGATTCCTGAGGGACCACTTTTTGACCCTGTGGTTGCAGGTGAATGCTTGCTTCTTTGCACAGTCACTGCTGGCTGGGACCCCATCGAGGGCCCGGCTGTCTCTGGCCAACGCCCCTGCCCCGACAACCACGGCCCTCCCCTCTTTTCCTGGACGCTCCCATCCAGGACCTGATTTTCCATCTGATGGTGAGTATACTGCCTTCCCACAGAATCTCCTCCTGTCCCTTCTTGCTGCACCGCTGTCTGGCCCGTGACTATCCCTGGAGGTCTTCCTGACACCCACCTGTCAGCCGAGAGTCCCACCACTGCTCCAAGACCCCTGCACCCCCCTCGGAAATCCCTCACCTTGAGACAACTCAGCCTGCAAGGTCTTGCCCACTGCTGTCTGCCCAGGGAGCCCCCCCTCCCCCGGTCTGACATGACACAGGACAGGGCCATAGACTCTGCTGGCCACGTGTCCCTCCCGGCTCAAGCTTTCTAGAAACCCTTCAGAGTTGTATTTATTTAAAAATGACTTAAAATAAATGTATTTACTTATTTACTTCCAATCATACTCAACAACCATTCTGTAGAAGTTGAACAGTAGGGAATTGCTGCTGCTCAACCTTTTTTGACTGAGGAAAAGTGGCCATTTCATACAGTTCAACATAACGTGTTCTATTAATGCCCCAAATGTAAATGGAAAGAGAATGGTATGAAATGAAGTAAATGATGTTTTTAAAATAATGTCATTTCACTTTATTTTTCCTAGCACAGGGAGCCTTTTCCTTCACTGAGGCATGTTATTATTTAATAATGTTCTGCACACTTAGATGTTAAATTTCTTTCCAATTGTAATGGCTTCATACCTTTGTTAGCTAAAATCTCAAGGCTCACTATACGCTTGAAGCAAGATTTAGCATTAAGGATAGTGGCTCTTAAATACATATTTCAAGTAAGGTGCCACTTTCTCATTGGTCCCTCTTGTGGCATTATTCTTAGCCTTGAGCCGTGGTTTCTTTGTGGAAATTGTTTTAGATCATTCACTCATATAGTGTTAGTTAAGTCAGTCAAAACTGCATGGCATCTGTGAATCCTCTTTAGTGGGCACACGGGCTACAATATGCCAGCGTAACCCGTCAGCAATCGTGTGTGGGTGCAACTTCCAAGTTCGTGGCGCGGACCTGCCACCTGGCCCGGTAAATATCGGTTACCACTTGACACATGAACCAAGTCAAACACTCAGTGTCAATCTGCGAGTTAAATACGTATAAACGTAATTAGCCTTTTATTTGCACACAAAAAGTAAAGAGAAGGAAAATATTGAACATGTTGTTTTTAAACGCAGTGGACTGGATTGTGGACTCCACTTTGAAAGTTGCCGATTTAAAATAGGAATCACGAGCTCTGTAGTGAGACAGACCTGAGATCAAATTCCCACGCTCGCCGGCTGGGCGCCTCGGCCGGTTTCTCCTAAACAAGCACAAACACTTACAAGTCGGCCTCTCCGGGGACTGTGTTCAGCCCACAGCCTCTTCCCCAGCAGCTGTTTCTCTGCCCACGGCCGAGGCAGCCTGCTTGTGGCCCCTGAGGCTTCCTGCCGGCCAGCGCCGACAGCCGGGGTCCTGGTGCAGGCCAGGCTATGTGGGCCCCCTCTCCCTGGAACCGAGACTTAGAACGTCTCCTCGGGAAGCATGTCGTCGGCGTGGTGCCTGGCTGGGGCTGAGGTTCTCCCACTCGCTGTGCACACAGAGCAAGCGGAAAAGGCAGCCTTGCCGCGTGAGACGATGAAGCAGAAATGCCGAGGGAGGCGGCCCATTCCGGAAGCTCTCTGCATCAAGTTGAAGGCCAAGGCTGTGGCTCTCTTCCCTGAACACCTGCCCACTTAGCTTTTCCAGGGAAAACGATAATCCCTGTAAACGGACTTACTAGCTAAGTGCTGGAAGAGAAAGACAGGAACACTTTCCAGGGAAGAGGCAGAGAGCACAGAAGGGTGTTTTGGCTGTGTCCAAGATCTAACCCTGGGATGCTTCCCCCGCATGACCGTCATTGCAGCAGAGTTCGCCCTGTGTTGCGGCGAGTCATTAAAAAAGCAATTATTGCCAGCAGCCCTTGTTCTCTGGCTGAAAGTTGAATGAAAAATTTAGTGGTATTATGAGAATTTCTCTCTCTACTAAACTAATTCTAAGAAATAGTATAAATTGAATGTGTGTGTTTTTTAAGACCAGCTTATCTTAATTGAGTTTTTCATAATTGTGTTTCACTGGTTATGTATGCAATGGAACGGGCTCAGTAGGGAAGCAAGCACTTGCGTCTAAATTACGTGTGGCTCTGCACGGCCCTTCAGGCCTGCTCTTGCTGCATCTTGAGCTGCCCCCATGACACTCGGCAGTGCACAGGGGGGCGCAGATGCTCTGCAGTTCACAAGAACCCAGGCTGTTACAAACTCAGGACCAGGACCAGGGAGTGTTTCGGGAAGGAATTTTTCCAACTCTGTATGACCACTGACACACTGGCTATCTCCGTGTGTGCACGTGACCAGTGAAAGCTGTAAATGCCGAGGATGTCAGTGAGAACACCATTTCTCGTCCACAACCAATGTGGACTAGTAATAGTAGTGCATATATTTCTCAGTCAACCCTGACAGCACTCCTAGTGTCCTGCTAATTTTCCAAAAGGGGAAGGGCCTCCTTAAAGAACGAGGATAAATGACCATGGACATGGGCCATAGGGTGGGGATTGACTGTGGGGGTGGGGGGTAGGTGGGGTGGGGGAGAGCAATGGGGAAAGATTGGGACAACTGTAACAGAACAGCTATAAAAAAAAGATGAAAAATATTAAGCTGAGAGAGGATAATTAAGTCACTCAGAGCCAACACAACGGGTGATAGAGTAAGGGTGCAGCCCGGGGCTGGTCTGCTGCGGAGCCGGGGTCTGAACCACTCTGCTCCGTGCCTCTCAGTCTCGTGGTATTTGTCTGAGTGAGAGCACAGGACACCTTGCTGAGTCCTGACGTTTGTGCGGAGACTAAATGTTTAAATGGGAAGATGCATAATAATGATTCCTATAAATTCCTCCTTTCATGATGTTTCCCTCTTAAGAGTGATCACTCGAGCTACAAAGTTGGGTTAAATATTTCTGCTAGTTAAAATAATGCATTCTGTTAGCAACCCCGTAGGAAAGATGAGGGTTTCCTTCCGTGCTTGTTGACTTAGAAGTGACAGGAACCCGTTCGGACCCAGCTTAACAAGAAAGGGAGCTGACCAGCTGGCTCCTGGCGTGGCCTGCGTCAGCATGGGAAGAGGCACAAGGACGGATGAAGGCTCTGAGCTCATCAGAGACCAGCCTTGGGAACTCAGTGGCAGATTCACCTTGCCTGTTTTTGCTCGATCATGTTCTTCCCTAAAAGGCAAACTGACCCCGAAGTGGTCCCAGAATTCATCTTTCAAGCTCTAAGTCTCCTGAGTATAGAGGAGAACCTACCTCAGTGGTTTTAGCAGAAAAGTCCCCAGTAAAAACTCAGGCCCTGAAATAATCCCAGTCTCACAGGATAGCCTGCACTTGGGTTTGTGCCAGGTCTGCCACGGCCACAGGACGGGATCTCCAAAAGCCAGGAGAAAGGCGGCTTGTGCGCGCGCATGCGTGTTCTCAGATCCTTTTCAGTGTGAACTGACGCACAAGAGGCTCCCACGCAATACAATGCAGCTATTTGTGTACAAGCAAAAATTACTACTTTTCAAAATCATGCCCATGCGTTGTCTTCAGCCCTGAATCCTTAAATGTTATGCTCCTCTCTCTCTAACTAGTCAGACCTCAGAGAGATTCTGCAGGCTACAGCTCTTTGCTGCTTTTAATCAACAGTCCTGAGGCAAAATAGGATCGTCCGAATAAAAGTGCCAGGAGAAAAGGAAGAAGGGGGAGGGGACATGCAGGGGCCACGCTGCGTCGATGGGAAGGGACAGAAATGTGCATCCTTTCATTGTCTCGCTTGATCACTGAGTTCTATGTCCATCCAGCGTGCCTGCCGCAGACTCTGCCCACTGGGCGAGCCCCTCATCCTGGGTCATCCCCGACCCTGCCTCAGGGGGGCAGTGCAGCAAGGAGACTTCCCATTCTGGGGCTGAACTTGCACTTAATATGCTTTCAGGAGCCTGGGGTTATCTTGGGGCTCTAGCAATCCACACCCCTTGGTCCGACACTTGCTGTTTCTCTAGCTGTAAATATCCCTTCAGCCCCCAGTCAGCTACCTGACAGTTCCAGTTTAGAAAGACTGCAGGGCTGATGCCAGAAACTGTGTCTGGTCATTATCTTGGAAGCAAGACCCTACCCTTTGGACTGCTCATCAATCGACCTGGCATTCTGGTCACTCTCCTCGGCCCCTGATTAATGGCTTCTGTCTGCCTGAGGCCTCAGAGGAAAGTGAAATGCAGGACGGTGAGATCCAGCACGGCTACCCCTCCCCCACCACAGCGGCACCCAAGCTGCTCACATTGGTGAGTTTTCACCTTCGCTGGACGAGTGAGAAACTGACCTTTGGCCACATCTCTCGCTGCCCTGACATCGCTCGTGCTGACTCACCATGGGGCACGACACCGCACTTTGCCATGCTGCAGGATACCCTCCTGCTGTCCTGACCGTCCAGCGACGCTGCGGTGTCCTGCTTCTCGTACAAAGGCACCTGGTTCTCCTTTTGTTTTCAGATGGGCCAGCTTACTCCCTTGGCGTGGAAGTTTGCTGGAGCCTAAAAGACAGAGCCTATGACCTGATATCCTGACATCTTTCTAGCAAGTCACTCAAGTTCCGGCTTTGTTGGTCATGAGGTTAGAGCCCCGAGACGCTGCAAGGAGCCCGCAAGCAGATGCTGTGCTCCCTCAGATCACAGTGGCCCCTGCAGCCCACTGGGGATGGCAGGGCTGGGAAGGGTCCTCATCCCATCTGGACAAAGCCAGTCCACAGTTCAGTTCCCAAAGCTTTCATCCCACTTCTGGTGTGATTCACTGACTACCCAGGGTTCTTTCAGCTTGACGTGCGAACATCAGCTCAACCTGACCTAACTGAAACAAGAAAACAACAACAACACCCCCCCCCAAAAAAAAAAAAAACATACTGTGAGAATGGAGAACAGAGAAGCCCAGGTGGGCCGGGGGCAGGGGCATGGGACGTGACAAGCAGTTATGTTTCTGACTGTGCTCATCTCGGCCTGATTCGAGAGATGATCTTCACCCTCACAGGTATATCCCGGTGGCAGCAAACGGGCCACCTGGCGTGGTCACACCCTCATTGCTCTCGTGCCTGCCAACAAGTAGATGCAACCTGATGCCAGTTTAAGGCAATCAAGTCAGGGTGCACAGAGGAAGGTGCAGAAAACTCACCCTTGCCTCTCATTTAGTCTGCGAGGCGCTTGAGATCAGACACCAAGTCACATCTGCCTTTGAGTTGACATACCTCAGCACGGACAGCACCTTATGCTAGGTGTTCAAGCAGCTGACAAACGTGGGAAGCAAGCGGGCAGGAAGGGCGCAAGGATCTCGAGTCCACTCTGGGGCCTGTTCCGATCTCCCTAGGACACTCCTGGTACAGGGCATAAATGAATGAACCCCGACTGTTGGTCAGTAGAATCTGTGTGGGGGATGAGAAAGGAGAAAAACCCATCCATTTCAACTCCTAGCGTTTTAATAGTTCCCTTTGATCCCAGGTGTGCTGGTGGCTGCCTCCCTGCTGCCAGTCTCCCTGAGCATGCGTACATGAAGGCCCCCCCAGGGATCAGGCAGCACCCTCGGGGCCTCGTGGACACCGAGCGTGTGGTCCTCACAGATGCTGTGCATGTCGAGGCAGCGTAAGACGTGCAGAGTGGTCTGGCAGCTGTGCTGTGCCCCTCCGAGTGGCTCTGCCCTCTTTGTTGATAATCTCTCTACATTCTAGAAAGTGCTGATCAGGCCACTGCTGGGAAAGGAAAGGCTGTGGCCTGCAGGAGTCAAGCAGAGCTCCTATAACACCTCATGAAGAAAGCTGCACCCTGTCTCTAAAGGTGGCCAGCTGGTCAGCACGACGTGAGGCTGCCGTCCTCATTGTGAGAGAAGTTGATGGGCCGTCCCTTCTCCGACTGGTAACATGGGGAGAGGACGGAGGGGTGGCCTTGCCTCCCACATGTGGGCCCACAGCTACTCCTCTGGCCAGGGTTACTCCCCCGGCGAGGACTACTCCTCCGGCAGGGCTACTCCCGGCCAAGCAAATGTGGCCACCTCTGTAGCCGGGACCATGGACCAGCATCACTCTATCATCAGGGCCTGTCATGGGAGGAGGCATCAATATCAAGCATTTTCTTAAAAAATAAAAAGGGTCAGCAGGCAGATGGATTGATGGGGTGGCCTAGTGTCACAAATGCTGTATTAGCTTTCTCGGGTTGTCATGACCAAGTTCCACAGACTGAGGGGCCTGAACAAGAGAAATTTGCTGTCTCTTGGTTCTGGAAGCCGGAAGTCCGATCTCAGGGTGTCAGAAGAGTGAGTCCCCCCTGAGCGCTGGGAGGAAGGGGTCTGTCCCAGGCCTCTCTTCCTGCTCCTGGCTGTGCCTTTGCTCGGGGTAGCCGAACTGCTGTCTCCACAGGCACTCTCCCTGTGCGTGTGCCTGTCTCCAAACACCCCCTTTTTGTAAAGATGCCAGTCATTAGGGCTTGACACAATGCCTGAGTTTCGACTTGACAGCCCTGGTAAACACCCTGTCTCCAGATGAGGCCACATTTGAATACTGAGGGCGAGGACTTTAACATACAGATTTTAGAAGAGCACAATTCAACCCATAAAAAATACAGAGGCCTTTACGTCTTCACGGGGTTGGCTCCATGATGGAAATGATGTTTGATCGCAAAGCAATGGCCATAACATTGTAGACATTTCAGAGTCGTGGATTGAATGAAACTTGACAGATGAGTTTACACTCATTAAGAAAAGAAATGGAGTGAGGTCTTCTACATGTAAGGAACAGCGTGTGCAAAGTTTTTCCTTCCAGTGCCACTGCCACTATGGATTCTGGACTGTCGCAGAGAGGTCAAGAAATCTGTACAAGGTCTCCGCCAGTAGGGAATGGACCAGGGTTTAAAAGGCAGCTCTGTCAACTCGAGGTTCAGCGGAGTACCATTTTGCCAGTACAGGTGGTGGCCATGGTGGGGCCAGAGGCTTGGCAAGGCACAAGAGCATTCCGAACGCTCTGGGGCAGGGAACGGGCCACTCCCCTGTGGGCCTCTAAGAACTCACTGCCTTACAACTTTTTTCTGGGCTCTTTCCGAAAGAGGTTGCGGAGACAAAACACTATTTGAATTCGCATCATGTAGAAGGTCAGCCGTTTCCTTTGGAGCTTCGGAGCTTTGCAATCTCCACTTAGCGTCTAATCCATTATTAAAAGCAAACAAGCGTGTTGACCATTCTGCGTGCACTTTCTCAAGTGGCAAATGGATCTTGGTTGCCCATCCCCTTCACCATTACTGATGCAGCTGCGTGGGAGCCGGGAAGGAAACTGGGTCTTTTTCCCGTAAAAGGCCTGCTTTGTTCACTTGCTCTGACCTCGACTCCCTCCTGAGGAACAGATGCCACAGCACTCAGCGGCAGCGGCGCCAGCCAGAAGTCCGTCCTCCTGTCTCAACTGCGTCCCCATCCGGTGTTCCTCCTCAGCGGTTTCAGTCCTTCTTCGTCCCTGGCACCGCCTCCTCCTGTCTTCCAGACCAATCTACGGAGAGAATTGTTGGAAGTATTTTTTATGGGGGGGGGGGGGTTGTTTGCAAAAGCCACATGAAATAGACACAATAACATTTAAGAATGTTGTCCCCCCTGAAGTCCCTTAGTGATGAACCATAATGGGATAGACTTTTGACCTTGAATCTATGTCTTTGTTGCTGGAGCTGAAAGGGATAGTTAAGAGAATGAGGGACCCCAAGGACCTCGGAGGCATGTCAGAGATGTGACACTGCGTTGGGCCGATGTCTAAAACAACCAGATTTGGTCTTTCTCTTCTCTCTGCCTCCTCTCTACAGCGCCGCCCAGCTCCCCTGCCCCCCTCTTTTTCTCTGCCCCTTTTTCTTTCCGTCTCTCTGTAACTCCTCTCCTCCTCTGCTTCCTCCTCCACCCCCTCCACCACCTCCTCCTCCACCTTGTCTTTCTTTGTCTTCATTATCGTTGCCATCGTCAGGGAAAGTGTACACTGGGCATCTGCCCTAATAGTTTATCACTGTCTCTCCCTCCGCTGGCTGTAAGTCCCTTGAGGGCAGAGGGCGGTCTCGTTCATTCGCATATTCCTCGCATGGACAATAGCCACGGAGTGGCTATTTGTTGAGTGAATCATCCAGTGGATGTTAGAAAGTCAGTGAGAGTAGGACGGTTGGGATGACTGAATCAGCCTGCACAGGCTGGTCTCTGCGGCGTGGCTGGACTCTGTCCCTGCGAAGAGCCAGCCCTGGAAAGCAGGTTGGCATTGTCATCAGAACGCTCTTCTCTCAAACCAGGCTCTGTCTTCCCGCACTGCTGCTCTGACTTGGGGTAAACTTTCCATCTTCTTCTTTTTGAAAATATGGGACTGATGAGATGATTGCACAAAGCAATCCGTCTCTGGCACGTCGTAGTTTCCCCACCAGAGTGACTCGCTCCTGTAGAGCAGCGCCCAGCTCTCCTCCAGCCGGCGGCACGTGCATCTCCCTCTCTGCGGGTGCCGCCACAGGGCTCGGGTCTGACACCCCCGTTCCCTTGGCATCCAGGTCTGATGCCTGCCCCTCCCATGCTCGTGTTCATGTTCATCTCATTTTAGCAGATTTGGTGTAGCTGGGGTGTTTACTGTAGGCAGCTGCGTGCTGCTTCTGAGAGGGGTATGGTGGGAAATAATGTGTGTGAACGTAAGTGCTCAAAACTATCAATCCCTCCTTGAGTAATTTTAATATTTTTGAAATGTTTTCCTTTTCAGTTTCAGTTGATAGTGTCGTGCTAGTTCCAGGTGCACAGCATAGTGGTTAGACATTTGTGTAATTTACAGAGCGATCCCCCCCCCCCGCCCCGGTAAGTCTAGTACCCACCTGGCACCACATGTAGTTATTAAAATAGTATTGACTATATTCCCTGTGCTGTACTTTACATCCTCGTGACTGTTTTATTTTCTTTAAAGATTTTATTTATTTATTTTTAGACAGAGGAGAAGGGAGGGAGAAAGAGAGGGAAGGAAATACCGATGTGTGGTTGCCTCTCACATCACCCCCTATTGGAGACCTGGCCTGCAACCCAGGCATGTGCCCTGACTGGGAATTGAACCAGCGACCCTTTGGTTCACAGGCCAGCACTCAATCTACTGAGCCAGACCAGCCAGGGCTCCTGTGATTGTTTTAATAATCGCCAATCCCTTAATCCTTTCATCTCTCCCTCCCAGTTCTTTAACTCCCTCCCCTCCGGCAGCCAAGCCTGTTTCTGTTTCATTTTTTGTTTGTTTGTTTTGTTTTTTAGAGTCCACATATAAGTGAAATCATGTGGCATTTGTCCTTCTCTGTCTGAGTTAATCACTTAGCACAGTACCCTCTAGGTCCATCCGTGATGCTGCGAACCGTACAATTTCCTTCTGCTTTGCGGCCGAGCAGCACTCCACATGCATGTGTGCCGCTTCTTCTCCGTCCGCTCGTCTGCCGATGGCGCTCGGGTCGTGTCCATATCTTGACCATTGAAAGTAGTGCTGCAGTGGACCCAGGGATACATAAATTATTTTGAATTAGCGTTTTAGATTTCTCTGGGTCAACCCCCGGAGGTGGACTTGCTAGGTCATGCAGCAGTCCTGTTTTTAGTTTTGACTGTTGTACAATAAGACTAACAGCCAGGGCATCACCACTGTGGTGTCACTTCAGTGAGGGAAGGAGTCAGCTAGGAACGGCGGTCATCGGGGTGCTGGATTCCCCATCAGTTTGCTCTGAGCTGATGGGCACCAGGTTTGCCTACGTCTGTAACATGAGCTGGGGAACTTGACTCTGGCCCCCTTGCAACAAGCAGCCTGGGAAGACAAGGCTACACCCTTGGCCATGCTGAATTCCCGTTGCATTCCCCCCTGCAGTCTTTCCAATCCCTGCTTCTTCCTGCTGTGTTCACCTCACCAAGTAGCCTGCCTCGGCTCTTTGCATCTGCTGTCCTGACACGTGGCAGTGGACTTTGGCTTGGCCCCTGAACTTCGGTTCTACTGCCTGGATTAGGATTTGTAGTTGGCCTCTGGTACAGATGCTGAGTGCTGTAGGATGGCACCCCACCTCGTGAACTCATTGCAGAAGGTAACAATGAATGGTAACCACCCATCTGTAGGGCCCAGGCAGGAGCAAAGAGTAGGCAGATGGCACCAAGAAATCCACTGGGATGGCTGTCACAGCCCCCAAATGTCCCAGGGGACCAGGAGCCATGGCAGCAGGAGCCTGGTAGATCACAGGATGCCACTGGAAGCACAGGCGTCTTGGAAGGAAAGAAACATTCAGAAACCTGGAACGAAAGTAGCAGGGTGGAAGGTCTCTGTGACTGAGCCAGAGAGAGGAGGGTTCAGATTATAAGGAAGAACAGGTAGAAATATAAAAATTGGTACCAGGTGCAGAAAAATGGGGTGAAAGACTGAGCCCCACAGGCAGCTTATTAACCGAGGCAGGGTGGTCCTTGACTGCTGAGCCCCCCCTTTGCCAGTCTACCCATACCCTTGGGCCCTTGCCTGGTGGGCCACGCAAGTGAGTTCCGCATCGGACCAGAGGATGCAGGGCCTCTGCACTGATGCTGGGGCCTGAGCCTGCCATCATGAAGGCTGCTTTCTTTCCTCTGTTTAGCGGCACTTCTATTTAAAAGGCACAGGTCTGCATTACATTCAACCCAAGAAATCCTAGTCGGTACCATTTTAGATCATTTTTGGAGGAATACTAGCCTATATATCACTATACATGAAGGATAATGCCAACATCCCACTTTTCTTAACAAATCTCTCTCCCTCTTCTTCTCCCTCTCCCATTCACTTAATGAGAGGGTCATTGTCACCGTAGTTCTCACATGTCAACATATGCACCTCCTCAGAACTTTTCACAGTGTAACGCTGTCCCTGTTTAAGGCTGGGATCCCACTGTCCCACGAGGCTGCTCCACTTAAGAAAAGAGTCTTTGTCTCTTTTGATTCAGTGGGTCCTCGTTATATGAAAAAAAAAACGGGATCGTGTGTGGGTCATGGGGTCCCTCCAGGATGGTGACCTGGAGTCAACTTCAAGTGATAAAAGAGCTTCTGCCAAGCGACCTTGGTCGCTTCATTTCACCTCTCTGACTTCCAATTTTCACCTAATAAACCAGAGATAATATTAGCTCCATGGGAGGTCCAGAGAGAATTAAACAAGGTGACATGCATAAAATAGTCAGTGCAACACCTGGACCACTGGAAATAAAAGGCAATTATTATTTTTAGATTATTGAGGCGAATCTTGTTCAGGCCACAAGACAAGTTCCACGTGAGCAGAGGTAGCATGCTAAACTAACCCACTGCAGTGCACGGGAAAGACTTGAAAGAGTTTTGTAAATTGGTTTCCTTTTATTCAGAGTCTAAGTGAGTGCTGTCTGCCTTGTGATTTTTCTCTTTTCCTCTCATTCACGTTGAATTAAATTGTGCTGGGCCTCACCCTACGGAAGGCTGAGTCTCCCAATGAGGCCAGTGTGAGAGAAGGCATGCCCACCGTGTGATCAGCTCTGTGCCGGCACATTCCCCCGTGACGGGGTGCCATCTGCGTGCTGCGCCGCAGCCCTCGTGTTCTGGGCCTGCGGTGCTTTGTGCCTCTTGAGGTACTGAAGGTGTAGACCCTGTTGCTTTAATTTCTGCCTATCAGCGCCTGTACCTGGGCTCGTTCAGGCCGAGGCTGTATTCAGCTGAAATTTACCTATAGGGTTTTTTTGGGTTTTCTGAGCTGGGGGGTGGGGGGTTCTTTAATGGGCAGGATCTGTTCTGATTAGGCAGTGACCATGTTACCAGTTGTTAAACATTTTAAATACTGCTGGGGGTTAGGTATTCAGGAAGGGTCAAGTGAGTGCATTTTATCCCCCCAAACTTCAATTTGCAGGTAAGGAAACTGAGGCTCAGAGAGGGTTTATGCAACCACATCCTTCCCAAGTGTGGGAGGGAGCCAGGCTTTGAAATCTGCTTAGTCTGCTCCCCAGTCCAAATGCTCTCTCTATTTTGGGTTGCCTGCTATGAATCTTTAATTTCTAAACAGTCTGGTATCGAATACTTGGGGCATTTCATAACTCAATTCTTATTTAAAATTCCATGTCAAAAATGAAAATAAAGAAAACACCACGTCATAGAGGAAAGAAAAGCCAGAAGGATCTCTGCGTAGAGCCTGCCGCGCACCCTCCCCCCCGCCAGATGGGCATGAGCAAGTCTCTCTAGGGGTGTTCAGAGCGAAAGGCCTTCACGTACAAATCGCAAACCACATAGCCAGCCATCAAAACCCTCACCTCCTTCTAGGATTCTGTGCTTAGAAGTTTGCACAACACAAGCTCGAACTGTGAGAAAATGAAATTTCTGTTGTTTAAGCCACCGATTTGGAGGAATTTTGTGATGTCAGCCCCAGCGGCCTAGTCCATGATGAGGTAGGCTTTTCTCAAGGGCAGCCTGGTGGGCGGGGTCAAGACCAGGCCACGCCTGGTGGACTCACACAGACACTGGCAAAAAGTGGGTGGTCTTCAGATTCCGTATTCTCATGCTATAAGTCAGTATTGCCTGTCAAGGCACACTTAGGGGGCCCCAGTTTGCGCAATTAAGACTCTAACAAGAGGGCGCAAAACAAATGTTTTTGAGGGCATTTCTCTGATAGAAATGTTTCACATATTTAGTTTTTATCTTCTTTATAAAATCATGGGAGTAGTTAAGGAGGCCTTCAAAGTTCTCTTCATATTTGGGATGCTTTTGTGGGGGCAGTTCTTCTCCCTTTTATAAGGAATTGATACACTCTCTGTTGTGGAGAAGGGTGAGGATGTATGAACCTCAGCCTGCCTGTCAATGATGCCACACGGTCTGGGGTGGGGCCAGCACCCGTGGGTTTTAGTTTCCCACGTTACCGTGCTGCGTAGCCAGGGCTCTCAAACACTAAAAACTCTCTGCGCCCTAGGAGTACCGTGGTCTCTCCACCGGCAGGCCATCCGGCACCCTCCCTTTTTGCCTATAATGCCCCTCTTTCTCCCCATCATGCTCCTTGGGTCCTTTCCCCTCCCCGTTTTCTTTGTGACACCGTATGTTCCAGGCAGAATGAGTTGATCTGTCTTCCCGGCTCGGAGAACCAGTTCACAGCCAGGCTACAGCCCAAGGCTCGCACGTACTAGGGCAGGACGCTGCCGCGCACCCCTGACCTCCCCAGTCCTAGCAGACAGCCGTTCAGTTCAGGCGTCAAGTGTGAGCAAATAATCCGTTATTTGACTTTGGGTAAAAGAACTCCAGCTCTCTGAGTGTGTTGACTCTTGGAGAAAAAGCCATTTCAACTCTGACACCCAGGAATTCAACACGGATAAACCTGCATATCCAAACACGAAAGCAAACAATGTGAAAACTTCAACTGCATCTTCAGAAAGTCCTCCAATTAGAGTGCTGCTGAAATGCACAAACGACCCAAGGGGCCCCAGTGCCCCTGGGTACCAGCAGCAAGGGGACCCCGAGGGACACGTGCAGGCAAGTGGCATTCTCCGATGAAGGCCAGGAAGCCTGGAGAGAGCCGGCTTCCCCCTCATGATGCTACTGCAGCCGTCCGTCTGTCTTCACACTGTCTCGTCTCACGTCTGCTTCCCTGGCAGTAAGGAGCACGCGCCATCTGTAGTTATTTAACCAAACCCTCGTCTGTTCTCATCCCCAAACTAAAGGTCAAGTCAGTTCTGATAGAAATGTAGGTAATGAGATAAGCAGGAAATCAGGAGCTCCACAGAGCCGTTCCCAGCTACCCTGATGAATTCTGCCAATGAAAAAGCCCAGCACACTGAGCCCTGGCTGGCGTAGCTCAGTGGATTGAGCACGGGCTGCGAACCAAAGCATCGCAGGTTCGATTCCCAGTCAGGGTACATGCCTGGGTTGCAGTCCACAGCCCCCAGCAACCGTACATCGATGTTTCTCTCTCTCTCTTTCTCCCTCCCTTCCCTCTCTAAAAATAAATAAATAAAAAATCTTAAAAAAAAAAAGAAAAGTGAGATAGCTAAAGAAGTCTCCAAATGCTTATAAAAAAAAAAAAAAAGCCCAGCACACTGCTGGCATCTCCTTGGGCCCGCTGTGTGGTCTATCTGCCACTCTCTTCTTCACCCTCCAGGGACTGGGCCTCGATCCATCATGGCACCAAGTAGGGTCTCGCAATCATGAAATGTCAGCTCTCAGCGAGTATGTGTTGTGTTCATGCATTTACTTTGCAGGCTTTGAGAGAAAAGTCATTCTCCGTGGTCTCTAACCAGGCGTTCTGGGTCTGGAGTTCATCTGGGTTTAATGGCACTTACAAGGAGGCTCTCCTGCCCTGTCCCGAGAGGGCCACTGTCTCTCAGCTGCTCCCCAAAGCCTCCAATGCAGAGCGGGTTGAGCCCCAGGCCCCCAGGTTCCTTCTCCAACCATGTCCTCCCACCACACGTGCCCTCCAGCACATCCTTTCCCAGGCAGCTGCTTCCATCCGTGTGTTTGTCCACCCGCCCCTTTCTCTTCATGCAAAACACACCAGTTTCCCTCAGTGAGAGACGTACTTAAAATAAACAATCCTGCCTTTTCTTGATTACAGGGTAGCAGTGGAAGAGTCACAGAGACTCCCATGACACCATTCAAGATAGAACAGCACAGTCAGCAGTAATAACACCAGGGTCTCTGGCCTCCTGCGGAGGCAGCCAGTGCGGGTCCGAGGGAGGCTCCAGGGCGAGTGTGATCTGTGAAGTCATGGCGTTCGGGGCCAGTTCAGCACGTCCATCAGCCCTCTCCACCGCAGGAGAGGAGAAAGCTGGAGAGTTAAACACCACTCCTTCAATGCTCATGCCCAGACACTGCTCAGCGCCACTCCCACTCACATTGATTGACCAAAGCAAGTCACATGGCCTTGCTGACCAGAAAAGGGGGAATTCCTGGGACTAAGGGTTTCCCATGTCCTAAAATAGGACAGCCTCGGGCAAACCAGAAAGGGAGAAATGGGTACTGAACCTAGTGCATCTGCCCTATTAATCAACTGTGCAAGACGCTAAAACTTCCTGAGCCTCTGTGACTGTGAAATGCAAGAACAGCCCTGCTCTCTTGAGCCGGTTTGGATGGTTAAATGATGCCATGTTGTGTGGATCAGGATTCCCCAGAGAAACAGAACTGAGAGCCAGAGAGGGAAGAGAGGAGCTGGGGGTGGGGGGTGGCGGTGTGGAGGAATTGGCTCACAAGATCGTGGGTGCAGACACGTCCGAAATGTGCAGGACGGGCTGGCAGGCAGGCACTTCTGGCAAGAGCCAGTCGATGCTTTTGATGTTGCAGTCTTCAGTCTGAAGAGAGTCCTTTCCTGTTTCAGGGACCTCAGTCTGTTCCCTGAAGGTCCTTCAAATGAAGCCCACCTGCACTGTGAAGGGTAATCTGCTTTACTCAGTCTTGTGACTGGAATGTTAATTACCTCTAAAAAATACCCGCACAGCAATGTCTACACTGGTGTGTAATCACCCAGCTGGGAGCCACCGCCGGGCCGAGCTGGCACGGAGGCCCACCCTCACTGGGACGCGGCATCCACACATAGCACTGGCTTCCGGGTGGTGCCCGGGACGTGTTAGGATGTTTGTTCTCTGGGCTTCTTCCTCAAAGCATTTATGAATTTCTTTCAATATAGGCAGACATTGTTTTTAAAAACCTCAGAATCATCCAATGTCTTTAACGCTATTTCACCATACAGAAATGTGGCTGGTTATTTGATGGACCATTTGCTTACACTGTGATTGAGACGTCTGTTTACAAACTAATTCAACAACCTTGTGTGTGGTGGATACCGTCCTGCAGTATCCATTCCAGCTGTGGATGCTCGTCGAAACCATGAGAAATAAATACACAGAGATAACCAGATCCTGTGGTGAAATAGTAAAGGAACTCCGGCCACTCTCTCTAGTGGAGAGTGCCATGGCCACCCTCTCTCCTGGAGGGTGCCCCAAGCTTCTCCTTAGAAGGCTTTTTATTAAGAATACAGACTTAGTTTGTGGATTCACAGTCTGGCAGAAAAGATTAAAAGCCAAAGGTAACATTCAAAGGGACCAACAGAACTCCTGCTGTGATTCCGGGCAGAGAGTTTGTGTTTATCACTTAAAAAGATTACAGGACCTGAAAGCCTAGTTTCCTTTCCTGCCTGTGTCTTCAAATTCTAATTCAATAACATCCTCCAGCTAACGTATCTCACAGGATCTTGCATATTCTATGTCCTAGGCCTGACTACCTCAGGGGTCCACTGTCTCTTGTCTGGTCTGCACCCTTTAGCTATATCTGCAGGCCTGAGTTGGACATGAGACAGAGGCAGCCAGGAGACTTGGAATTCTCACATTTAAGAACAAGAACTCAGGCTTTGACAAAACCAAGAGGGCAGGGGTTGATGTCGATCACCCCTTCATTTCCACAGCCCTGTGAGTCTCTTCCCAGAGGCCTCCTCGTGATCATGCCTGTCTTAGGTTCATTCTCTTTCCTAGAGAATTGTTACCCGTCATTGGCTAACTGATCAAGCATTGAAGGCTGGGCACAGAACAGGCAGCGTTCATGCCAGGGAAATAAGTTTTTTCTTCTTAGTGGTTCCTGGTCTGGAGGTCTTTCACTCAGCCTAAGTCACGGGGGGTTACAGCTTCCTGAGACCAGGCAGGGCGGTCCCCAACACTTGTGCACGTAGAATCCTTCAGGGAATGCAGGGGCCACCATCATCCAACATTCCCAAAGTCCAGGGACAGTGACCTGTCTGGAAATACAATTATAATGAAATGGGGCAGATTGTATGCAAGCCAACATGCAGTACTGTAGAGGGAGAAGCTGACTTGGCCAGAGGCTCGGGTTCAGTTTTCTGACATGAGACATGTTCTGGCAGCGGGCAGGGTTTGAAAAGCAGGCAGGTTGTGAACTCTGGATGGCCGGAAGCAGGGAGATGGCAGCACCGTTCATGGCGCTGTCCAGTGAGGGTGAGGCCCACACAGGGCCCAAGGACTGCGGTGAACAGAACACTATCTTTCTGAATCATGTTGGACCCCCCCCCACCTGGGAGCCCCTAGGGCTGTGCTCTTAGCATGGCCAGCCAGGTCATTCACAAATGGAGTTTTCCGAATGTCCCTGTGATTGTCTCTGAGCTGTCCTCCACACCACGTGCCTGCTCGGGGCAGCATGTTGATGCTGCGTCTGCAGCGGTCAGCTTCTCCTCCTGGAGACGGGCTGCAGTGTCTTCTCCCCCCAGCCCTGCGCTGCTCCTGCACTGGCACACGGTCTCTGCCATGTGACAGTGTGTGTCTGTCTGTCCTTTTGCCCCACCGAACGAGTTATTTTAGGGAGGGACTCAGGTTTCCTGCACGGCTGCGTCACAGGGTCTAGACCTGTGGCCAGCACATGCTGAAAGCTCAGTGAGCACTGATGGGAGGAGTAAATCACACACGAGAACCAGAGCTAACTACACAGCTGTTGTTGAGTACAAGCAAATGTATACCAAGTGCAATTGAACAGCTGAGCATTTTAGAATTAGTATGTTTCATAATGTCACTGTCGGAACTGGCGTGATGCCGAAAAAGACAAATGTGTTGAAATATTTCTCTCGAGGTTCTAAAAAGATTAACGTGATTTCTATTATGCAAATCCGGAATGTTGAGTCACAAACAGCAGGCCCTTGCTTTTCAAATTAATGAAAAGAAAGATGAAAATAAATCTTAGATATAGTTTAAAAGCACTTGAAAATGGATGTCTCAAACACATCTGTAGCACAAGCTGGGGAAGATCCAGGAAAAAAAAATTAAGTATTTTTTTTTATTTCTGAAGTAAAATTTATTCTTTAAAAAAATTATTTCCCTTTATATCTGCCTTTTTTATTATTCTTTTTCCCCCCCAAAAAGTAACTGTCCACGCGCCTGGTAACCAGGAGAGCCAATGGCAGTGTTTCAGTCCAGTGTCTGGCCGGCTCCTGGCCCGGCAAGAGCCCCTGTGTCAGCTTGAGACCGGAGGCGAGAAACAGCTGATGTTCCAGTTTAAAGAGAGCGAGGCAGGAAGAGCTCCCCTCTATCCAGAGGCGGGGAGTGCAGTCCATCTGGTCGCCCGAGGCCGGTCTGTGTGGGCGGGCCATCTCCTTCACTCCCTACTTCAAGTTCAGCGTTGAACTCATCCAGAAACAGCCTCACAGAAACACTCAGACTCACTGGATCGAGTATCTGTGCACCTCATGGTTACGGCCAAGCTGACGTAACATCGTGCACCACAGTTATCCATCTAATTAACAGAGTTTCGAACATTAAAAAGCAAAACAGGCTAACATTATCGTTTAAAAATATACATATGTATATGTATATTTACATATACATATGTAAATCAGCATACAGAGTTGGAGATTTCATCACCTTTTTCTCAGTATTTGGTACAATAAGGAGACAACTATCTCTGTAACTCAGCGAACTTTTCACTTCTGAAATTGCCATACTTTTCAGTTTGAGATTTTCCGTTTGGCTCTTGTCTAGAGTTTTCACCTCTCTGCTGAGGTTCCCCATCCCGTTACCTGTTCGCCCTTCACGGGAACAGAATTTTAAGAGCCGTTTAAGAAATCTTGTCTGCTAATCCTGCCATCTGAATGATCTCAGGACTGTTTCTATGGACTCCTTCCTGTCTGGATGACGGACCGCAGTTTCTCTGTTGCATTTGTAGGGTTTATTTTTATTGTGTTTCCCACGTTGTGACTACATTACCTAGATGTGTAATCCACTGGGATCACGTTCCAAGAATGACATTTGTTTATGAAAATCATATAGTTTTCAGCATTCGCTCAAACCCTCCTAACCAAGGTGCCCAAGAGGCCGACGTCGCCCCCGCATTGGTTCAGCCCTCCACTGGAGTCACGGCCTTGAGTTCTTCATTACACAGGCTGTTCTGTTAGCACGTCCTGCGTGTTGTGGTTGCAAGGGGACACTCTGACAATAAATATGTCCCCAAGGGGTCGTCGTAATTAAGGTCATTGTCCTCTGAAATTTTCTCCTTCAGTAGGTCCTCTAGACAAAGCGAGAAAGGCCAGAAAAGCCTAGGAAACCCAGAGAGAACAAACATGAGATTTTCCTGCAGAGAACAGAAAAATGCCAAAAGAAAGAGGCCCGTTTCTCAAGCTGTGTTCCTGTCTTGTATCTCCGCTGGCACCCAGAGCGAACCCCAGGCACCGCGTTCCCTTCAGTTTGCCCTGCAGTTTCCTTTGTTGTAATGGTGGCAATGGACCTTGTGTGATGCACTCCAGGACTAAATGAGCTGGATGGTGTCAGAGTTTGGGGTTCATGGTAAACACGTGATAAACAAAATACGTTGAATCCAAATATAAGACTGTTACATAGGGTACTGGACACAGCACCAATTCAGACTTCGGGTTTAAATCACAAGGATTTGTTGGTAGCTTGCAATATGGTAAATTTCTGGGTCTCAATTTGCTTATCTGAACAATGGGAAAGTCATCAGCCACCACATGGGGAAATCGAGCAGCTGGACTATAAAATGATCACACAGAACGACCAGCCCCACACCTGCTATAAAGTCCCCGTGCAATTAATATTAGGACTTCTTGCTTAACTTTAATTTTCTTATGTGCTCTCACACAGACGCATTAGGATCTCATTTTCTGGAGCTTTAGGGTGAAAAAGCATGGCCCCATTTAATCCCTTTTCCCTCCCACACACATACCTCCCTCCTTCCCCTGCAGCTTTTCTTTCTCCATTTCCTCTCTGCTTTGGGCTCAAGTGGATTAACTGCTTCTGAACATTAGAGACAGAGAGGGGCCCGCCCTCCAGAGAAATCTCATCACAGATGGTTGGGAACCGTGCTGATGGGAATGCTTACAGTTTCAGCACCTGGACACTTCAGAGGTGAGGGAGATAAAATGCATTTCTTTCTTAAGCTGTGGATTTCCCAGAAGGTAATAGGGAAAGAGTAAATCAAGGTTAAAAAATGAATACATTATCTGTTTGATGTTTACCATCGACAGGTCTTATACGTTCAGAAGAAAGTAATAGCCTTGAGGGGATTCACAGTTAAAATCAGTTATGAACAAAC
This sequence comes from Tonatia bakeri, assembly GCA_004024845.1. Lineage (NCBI taxonomy): Eukaryota > Metazoa > Chordata > Mammalia > Chiroptera > Phyllostomidae > Tonatia > Tonatia bakeri. The sequence continues at coordinate 351,202 of PVIA01000793.1, forward strand.
CCGGTGGCATGAAGTGTGTGCATGAGATAAGCTCCCAAAAGCCTAATTCTCAAAGTCAAAAGATTCTGTATTTCCATTACTTTTCCCTTCTACCATTCTACCAATGTAATAAAATGTGTGAGGGACTAAGGGAGGTTCCAGGCAGCTGTTTATTAACTGCAGTGTTGGGCGAGGCACAGAAACATCGGGCTTCCTCCTGTTCTCTGTAAGGTGGGCGTGTTTGCACCGTGGGTGAGTGTCCTTTCTCTTCTATTCCATCTGTTCCTGTCCTGGACCAGGGTTTCCACACTGCCCGCCTCAGGGCGACTCGGGAAAAACAAACCGTCCTTCTTCCAGTTTTGCCCCTTCTAGTCAACTCTCCAGACGCCTCCTGGAATAATTTTTTGTAAAATGAAAATGTGGTATTTTTTAAGACTTTTCGATCCTTGACTACGGCACAGATCTTCTTAAGCTGCCACCTGTCTGCCAAAACCAACCATTATAAATAGGATTTTGTGGTATTTAAGGATAAAAATGTGCATTAGCTGCTGTGGCAGACATAGCTCAGTGCTCAGCAGACACCCAAGTGTGCTGTCAGACTTCCCAGTCTCCCTCTAAGTTTGATGGAGGGCCAGTGACTCCTTCCAGACGATGTCAGCTGCCCCCGCTGTTAAAGGCAGCACCCCCCTCCTCTCCTGCTCCCGTGACCTTGAAGTTGGTGGGATCGTGTTGCACGGGTACTGTAGGGAGAGGGAGAAATAAACCGTTATCACATTATACCACAGAGCACCAGGGGCTTCCTCGTTAGGACAGCATAGCCCAGTATGGCATGACCAAAAAAGTTGCCCTCACTTTCAAATGAAGAAATTCCATAGAGAAAACCGGCTACTAGATTCGGATCGTGGGATGGCCACAGTCCGCCATGCCCGGCGCCTCGCTAACACCGGTGCGCTCTCAGCCAGCTCCTCTGCCTCCCCCTTCTTCTTTCAGGATCTCCCCCCACCCCGGCCCCTGAGCCCAGCGTTCCATGGATTTGAATTCGGGACCCCTGATGTGCGGAATACAATCCCCCCTGCCACGTGACATGATAGGCCCTTCCTGGTCCCTGATGGGGGTTCCTTGGTCGCTGCTGCCTTATAATCCAGCATGGCGAACACAAGCAGTGCCACTTAACTCGAGGTTGCTTACACAGTCGATGCGTTTCGTGCCTCTGGTATCTGGGGGGTTCCGCTCTCTGCCTCTGGTGTTCTTGCTGCGTTGTTCCTTTTGGGATCCTTCATTTTTTCCGATCCTCCCCAATCTTTCCCCTGGGGAATCTCTCCCGTGCCCGTCCTATGCTTCTCCATTCCATCACTGAGCCTCTCCTTCTGCCTCGTTTATCTCTTAATTCCCAGACGCAGTGCAGAGAGAGGCACACAGTTCATGCTGATGGGGTGACTGCTGGAGGGTGGGCTTTGGTCTCCAGATCTCAAAGCAGTGGGTGCAGACGGAAAAGACCCAGATAGCACCTAAAGGCTCAAGGTGGAAGGAGCACCCCTCCTCATCCTTCCCATTGTGGTTCCTCAGCCGCAGCCTCTTCCTCACGCCCCCTCTGTGCCCTGTGTCTGTTGCAAGCCTCTGTTCCTCTAGGGACCAATTCGAGGCCATGTTCCTCGACGTACCATTGGCCTCCCTTCTCACCTTCCTGCTCCTGGCGTTTGCTAGTGCTCCTGCTGTGCTTCAAGTTCCGTCAGCTGCCTTTAGAACTCGGAAAATGAGATTAAGTTCTTATTTTCTGTTCCTTTTGATAGTGTCTTACATTTGGCTTCTCCTTTCCTCCCCTCTACTCCCCCTTTTGCCCCACAGCCTCACTATGGGGGCGTCCAGGCTGTTCATGTTTACATTTCTGACCCTAATCCGGGCTTTATTTATCCATTCATCTCAATTCTTTTGTTCTTAGTGCAAAAGCAGATGCCCTCCCCACTGCCCCCCACCCCCGCCCTCCTAGCTCCATCTCCCCATTCCCGCCTCCTTCCCGTCCAGCCCACATTTGACTTGTCCTTCAGCAGCAAGGAAAAGCCCTCTTCTGCTGTGGAAGCTTCTGGTGAGATCTGGTTTCCCTCCTTTTCTCTGTTGTTTCCTAAACCACCATGAAAGCAGGAGGGGTGCTGGGTCAGGGACCGACGTCCCAGGCCCTCTGCGCTTGAAAAGAAACACAGCCTTCTAAGCTAAGTAAATCAGGAGTGACCGCTTTTCTCTGTAGACACAGATTAGATTTAATGGGCTGAATTAGTAAATCCAGAGAGGGGCCTGCGTCAGAGCCAAAGCTATCATTTCTGCAACAATGTGGTGTTTTTGAAGCAAATGCTGGAGTCCTTACAGTTTAGAACTGCCAGGCTCACTGCAGGGGAGGCGAGGACAGTCGGAAGCACCTGGACTTTGCAGTGTAATCAGCTCAGCCCCGGGAGGGTGGGGTCTTGGGTTCCTGATACAGAACCACCAATGTTGGCTGGACAGCCTTAAGCAAGTGAGCTTAACCTCTCTCTGACCTGCCTTCCAATACTTGAGAGGTTTGGGTAAAATAATTTTCCAGGCCATATCCGCCATAATAAGCCATAACGCTCCTCTGGCAGAGACGCTGTGGTCCCCTCTCTCATTTCTGCTGTCAGAGTCACCTGTGCTACCCATAGATGAGGGGGACCCTCTGGTGACTTTCTTAAAGAGTGTCTGTTGTCTGAGGTGCTGAGCATTTCCTCCCCCTCCTCTTAGTCACCTGACTCTGATCTTTCCATGAGAACGTACCTGCCTGTCCACATGTGTGCCACAGGTGGGGCCGACCCCAGCCTCTGCCCCTGGAGAGCCACGTTACTCAGCCGTGGTGCCCTGGCACCCATCAACACCCGGCCACATGGCTCAGCTCAAGGCAGTCATGGGCCAGAGTGACTCGCTATTATTCAGGTGCTCTCGGGGACAGACCTCTTAGAATAGAATCAGCAATGAGACCGCAGAGCTGAGAGGTGGACTGAAAACCATACCCTCGCCCAGTTGTCTTGAGTTCTCTTAAAAGCAGAGTCTGAGGATTTGGGTTCACATAGTTTACTTTGGAGCTTTTTCCTGCAAGAAGGAACGAGGAGTAGGGAGAGTGAGAAAGAGGAAAAGGAAAGGCCAGTGTAAGGCGTGTTTTCACATTGTAGCACTGTTTTCATCAGGACTCAGTTCTCCTGGTACATTATCTAGGGCCCCAGACTTCTCCACTGAAGGACAAAGAGGCTGGGGCACTGATCTGCAGGGTTCTGCTCTGTGTCGGTTGGAGTTTTCCACTGGACGTGACCCCCGCCCCTCCACTCCTGGGCTGCCCGTGCACTCAGGTTGCTCATGCAGCATCAGAGGAGGCCCTGGGTGAGGACGTGCACAGGACCATGATACACGGCAGCTGTGCGATGCCGTCAGCATGAGACGGGGCTGAGCCCCCACTGAATGAGGGCCATAGAGACTCCTGTGAGCTGAGGGCGGGAGCAAGGCCACCACAGTGACCTGCAGAGCTGTGAGCGTGCAAATGAGCCAGCCTTTTTATGCCACTGAGTGCTGAGGCGGCTTGTTATGCAGCGATAGCTGACTGATGCATTTGTTTGCAGTATAACTTACATTCACTGATGATCCTCATGTGTTCATGAGTCCAACTAATATTCATGCGGCAGCTACTGCAGTTTGCCCTAGATGCAGACTTATGCATCTCCTAGGCACAGACCTGCTGTCGTGGTCTCGTGTGGGGGACAGTGGTATTTAAAGGAAGTATAATGACAACATACTGTTAGAGCCCTGATGGGGGGCCCTTGGAGGGCATGGAAATTATAGCAAGAGCATCCTCCCATTGTGGGTGTATGTTCGAGAGATTTCTGGAAGAAGCGTGAAAAAAAAGTGATATTAAAGTTAGTCAGGCTTGGAGGGCACTTTGGAAAAGAAAGAGTAGGAGAGAGGATGTTGCCGGCAGGAAGGACAGCACGTGCGGAGGCTCAGGGCCAGGAGAGAGCGCAGACTGTTGGGAGTGTGAAAGCTCCGCGGTAAAATCGAGGTGGGAGGAAGAGTGGCGATGGGGCCAGGTAGGAGAGGTGGCTGAGCTCAGGTCACATGAGGTCCTGTAAGCCTCCTTGAAAGTCTGGACTCTTATTAGAGAACGGGAGGGTAAGAAGCTGTTTCATTAAACTTTTAAAAATCCAAGTATTATTATTCTTTTAAAGCTATAAATAGTTTATGCAAATAACACACTTTGAGCATTTTAGGGCAAAATAGAAAAAAATTAAAGATCTTTTCCAAAATCAACCACCCACTCTAACGATGAAGCTCTAGAGCACAGCTAATTAACCGCAAGCTCGTCTGATGTTCCCGAGCCACTCCGAGGGCCATGCGGTGATTTAATACGAGGGTGTGAATGTGTGCTTTCCCCCTCTCTTTATTGTTTGCTTCAGACGTTGCCATGGGCAACCAGCGTCTGTTCCAGAAACTGACAGTCGGTGCTTACAGTAAGGCGGGCAAAGAAGAAAAAGAGCATTTTCTTTCACAACCCATAATTTTCCTGTGCCCTGTCCTCTTGGGCCCTTCCCAGGTCGCAGTCGCCCCATGAGCATCTGCACGTGGGGACCAAATGCTCCACAAGGCCAGAGACGTCACCTCTCGTTCACTCATGGAGTCTCCAGGGGATAGCCCAGTTCCTGGCACACTGTCGGAACTCAGTGTTTATTTGTCAAATACATGAATAAATGACTGATTGACTGAGTTGCTCGTATGAATCGCAATTAGCTGATCTAGGTCAGCTTCTCCTATTAGACTGAGAGCTTCTGGAGGTCATTATGCTGGTCTCATCCTTCAGTACCCATTGCAGTGCCTGGCAGGGGACAGGTGTGCAGCAAACCCTAAGGTCTTACTGGATGGATGGATGGGTGGGTGGGTGGATGGGAGTGATGAATTCAAGCACATCTGCTCGCCAGAAGTGCAAAGAAATAAGTATCGACACAGAGACATTAGCTTCAGAAGCATGGATGGAGTAGCCAAGACAGAGGTTGGAAGACTTGGGTAAACACAAGGGCAAATGAAAAGGGGGAAACTGAGGAACCGAAGATAAAGTGAGAGAGGAGCAGCGAGTCTTCACTCATCCCGTCCTCTGCGCCCGGACGTGCCCAGCTCCCCCCCACCCTCTGTCCTGCTCTGCCTCCCCTGTGGAGCCGATTCTTCCCCAGTGAGTCAGACTGAACCCAGACGTATCACTGTCGCTGTGATCTTTTCATTCCTTTAATGGTAGAAACGATGATAATTATCTAGAACAAAGCATTATTTTATTTTTTTCCTTTCAAAGGCATGTAAAGAGAGGGCTAAGTGTGGAATGAACATAACTTTTTCCCACAAGATTTCTTTGATATCATTTAGCCAGGCGGCATGCCTTTGAGAAAGGAGACTTGGTCTGGTGACTTTGACATTCCCTGGGGTTTTGCAGAAGTGTTGGGTTCCAGCCGTTTTCCAGAGCACCCCTCCCCCAGACCTCTTTCCAAGTGTGCAGCTGGCTAGTGCAGCTGGGAATGGAGGGGGAGCTGGAACCTGACTCCTGTGCTCAGGAAAATCGAGGTGGGGTCCCCTCCGCCTGCACCCTCATCCTGGATCACCATGTCTCCTGGGGACCTCACGCCTAGCCGAGTTTCAGGGGCGATGGCTGATTTCAGTTCCCGAAACAGAAGTGGCCGCATGTGCGCGCAGAGGTTTCTGTGCGGCAGCCAACCCGTGGAGGCTTTCCTCGGCTCCGTGAGCTATCTCTCAGAGCAGGAGGGCTGCCGATGAGGGAACGTCCTCGGTGTTATTTATAGTGGGAACTGTGTCTTTCTCATCCGTTTTAACTCAAGTGACAGACATTGCCTCATCCATGTGTGGCGACACCCACCTTGCATTCCCTCTGGAAGCGCTCCTCTGGGGACCATAGGTCCCTTCCAGCCATCTCTAGTCCTGATGAGCTGTCAGCAGATCTCCCCACCCAGAGGTCCTTGGTCCCTGAGAACAGAATGAATGGGTGGCTATGAAGCAGTGTCTTTCTCTCCTTCCCACCACCCTGAACACTTAGCGAGCCCTGACTCTGGGCACAGGACGTGCTGGCTGAGAGGTGCCCAGGGGTGGCCTCGGAGGGGCTGGTGGAAAGCTTCCTTGGCCGTCCACACCGTGACGGGCTTGCTGCTGACAGCCCGGTCAGGCACGTTTTGTTCCCAGCGAAACACCATGCGATAGATACTGTTATTCTGCTTCATTTTCCACAAGAGAAAATCAAGGTTTGGGAATATCCAGTAACATGTCCAAGTTCATGCATCCATGGAGCACCGGGGTCTCCTGACTTTCCCACATGGCTATCTGTCCCCAGAGTGCTCGAGGGTCTGTTCCTGTTACAGGGTGCAGCCAAGGGGGGAGGGGACCCCAAATGGACATTTGAAATGGGGCCCAGAACTCAAGGTGTCCAGAGACTCTAGGATGTTTTTTTTACCTCTTCTCCCCCACCACAGGTGTGAGTTGGGGGAAGGGGCACACGGAGCAAGAACATGCAGGGCAGCTTTGCAGCTAATCCATGGCATGGTCATTTAACATACCTATAGCCTTGGGCTGGTTGCTTGAATATGCTAAATAGCTATGACCATGCTCTGGGCTAGGGGGATGGAAAGGAACTCCTCCCTGAGACGTGACTAGGAGCAGGTCCCCTGAGTTTCAGCACTTGGGTGGGAGCTCGGAGGAGATTGGTTCCAGGACATGGGGTGACACTTGCCCAGACCCATGATGGTGACCAGAAAAGCTGGAAAGGACAGCAGATTGAGGGCAAGTGTGGCCAAGTGTAG